>JAHBCN010001654.1:110848-160698 GCA_019359885.1 Listronotus oregonensis | reverse complement strand
TTTCCTAGTTCTTTCTATAAATCAAATTTTGTTTAAGAAAACATATGTATTAAAACAATTAAAATTATAAATAACCAAAACTTTATTCTTTATTAAAAATATTTTCTCTATACAACTCTATACAAAACATATAAATATGTAATAAAAATACCTAATAATAAAACCTCGAATAAATATAACATGACAAAACTAAATTTAAATAAATAAATTATTGGAGTATTGAAGTGAAATAAGTATTTAAAATAAAAAATACATGATATTTCGATTTATTTAATAGTTCTATTTGTTTTAGGAATCTGGGAAATTAATTTTTCGTTAGTTTTTGGCCCTCATCTAACAAAAAAAATGGTCATAAGTCTGAATATTATTTGCTTTTAAAATTGAATTAATAATTTTAAAATTTACATAGGCTTTTAAACTCACTTTTAAACCAAGGAGATGCAGGGTCGGTTAGTAAATGGGGGCAAAAGTTAAATTTATGATCAATAAAATGTCTCTAAAATTTAAAAAATCCGTACACTTCAGAATTAACCGGACGAAACGAAATTTTGGAAAATCGTTTTATTTTTCCTGTGCTTATTTCAAGAAATATTTAAAATTAAATGACCCTTTTTTAAAACTTTTTCCCCCTTCAAGTTAGCATTATCAAATTTAAAATCTGACGTTTCGTCTTTGAGCGTCCTAAAACAAAAACGTACAATTTTAAATCTAATAAAAAAAACAAAATCTTATAAAAAGAATGTGTTAAAAAATCCGAAACGGGCTTTTTTCTTTTTAAGTTACAAATAAAAGCATGGGATTTTTAAAGCTCAAACACCCTGCATCGCAAAAAAGTAATCGCATGATTGTGGTAATTTAAGTTAAAATATTAATTTTTCTATGGGCTTTTCGTAGGTTTACTCCATTTTTTTTTTTTTTGCTAAACTTTCAATTTCCCATCGTAATGTTCGAAACTTTTATATTAATAAAAATATCAACAATATACAATTTGTGATTCTTGCATGAATTTTACCAATTACCGTAAACCTTTATATTCAATAATAATTGTTCCCCAATTGTACTTTTTACAAATTACATTTATGTTTATCAAAAATTGCATTAAAATGTTTAAGATAAACATTGTGACATTGCTCATAATTTCACTTGATCTTTTTTAGATAATCAATGGAAACTTTAGTTCTATAGTTTTTGCCAAAAAGAATTTCATGAGAATGAACAAGGGGTTCAGTTTCACAACATCTGACAACGTCGGCTTTTCGATGGTAGGTTACGTTTACGAGGCATACGCGTTGGTTTATAAAAAATTTACAGAAATCTTTTTTATATTTCTTTAAATAAATCAATAAATCATTATTTAGTTTATGTTTTCCTAAACAGATGGTCGATGCTAGCGCTCGAAGCGACTAAAACATTTGTCGGTCTTTTTACTTCCCATAAGCTTATGTATCTTCCCCAAAACACTACTCAATCAACGGTAATAGTTTGGACGTTTTTGTTTGCTAGTTCTGGTTAGTTTTTTCTATAAATAAAACTTCATTTCTGGTGAATGGAAAAAAGAACCTTTAATAATAACAAATTATTAGAAAACATCTGGCAACATTGCTTATTCAAGGACGGAATCGTAAACAAAACGACATTGTATCATTCCTTTTTGTAGGTATTCTTTCTTCTGCTTTCTTACTTTTTTCATGTAAGTCGGCCATATTACTTTAGTATATTTTATATGGAAAATAATGAAATTAATTTATTTTGTGATAATGTGAGTGAAAATTTAATTTTTTAGGCCCTATGTGTTTTATTATGGTGTAACAAATAAGTGAAAAAAATTATATCAAAATATTGCTGTTTAAAATTTGAGCTAAAGTTCACCGAAGTCAAAAATCAACGTATGGGTGGAGCGTAGAAAGAGAAAGGCTTAATCGCGGACTCTTTTGGTATGACGTTCCTGGCCTTTTCTTTTTTAAATCGGACTTCTACCTAAGTATTTGACATTTTCTTCTCTGTGATAATATCTGAGCATTTACAATTAAAGTTAATTTGGCAGTTATACGTAAGTAAGAAAATGAGTTTTGTTTGAATTTAAGGTCAATAAATTTGTGTCCAACCAATGTTTTATTTTTTGCATAAATCTTTCACACCTATCGAAGACTGCTCTCCTTAATGTAAATAAAACCGTCTGTGCTTTTAAAATGAAAGGCTGGGATTGACTCAATACTTTTAATGACAGTCAAACACAATGAGGAAATCCGTAAAGGAAAACTGCGCAGACCTGGCCTTAGGGATTTCCAGAGTGTGTAAGTGTAAGAACGCTTGGGTTCTCCGGAATTTTTAGGCCTGCGGCCCGGCCTGCACAGTTTTTCCTCTGAGGAACTACCTAAATGTTTTCCATAGCGCTATGGACGAAACTTCTTATCTCTCCCTCGTAGCTGTCTGTCTCTCTTTCCCTTTAAAATCTCCTATAACAAATCTTACTATATTACAAAAGAGCGTTACATATAGCTACTAAACTCGAGTCCCCAGAAAAATGGAGGGAATTTAAACCCGGCTTCGACAATTTCCGGTTATTTTCGTGCCCGTGAGCTTTTACCGACCACTTGTTAGTTACGCGAGCTAGTGGTCGACTTTGCGAGCTTACAAGTTGTTTATTTGACGTCACAGAGTGAGGACTGTCTGATCTCGAGTCTCAGTGGGCCTTGTCGCGTGATACATACCCAGCGTTTGTTTTCGTGTATTTGCGCGTAATTCGGAGGTTAGGATAATTTTATTTTTGGTGTATGAAAGTCTTAAATCATGGATATTTCCGTTTTACATCTGACAAACCTTGTTAAAAATCGAAACAGTGCTAAGAATGATCAGTTACAAGTATTAATATAAAATGACATTTATTTTAAGTAGGATTTATTAAATTTAAATACCCGCTCTCGGCGCGTTGATAAAATGCAGCAGAATCTATCGTTATGTACCAAGGGACCGATGTATTTTGTGCTCTATTCATTCTTGATTGGACTGAGTTTTGCCTCGATAATGGGGGATGAATGTGATTGGACTGGAAGGTAAGCAAACTTTTTTTGGTCCTTCGAACTTTTTTTTAAATAAAACCTATTACTTTAAATTAAATGTAGTATAAACGAGACTGAAACCATTAGACATTTAATAACAGGATTTTTGATAGAAAATACTTTGAAGCAAAATATATCTTAGAATGCATATTCAACATTTAGAAAAAATATCTAGCATTTCATATAATAAAAATAAAATATGCTGTTACTCTAAAAAAACACAGGTAAGCCATTTAAAAGATTTTTGATCATTCCACCTCTAGTAATTATATTTGTTTTTGAAATTTATGCATTTTCTTAAAAATGTTTATTCGTTATTTAAGCGCTTTTTCCTTTCCACATTTATGGTCCTTTCAGCCGGATACTTTTTTTATACCAAGTATTTTATTAAAAAAAAGAAAACAAAATTAATGATAGGGCTTATTTGTTTAATATATACATTTTTTGCTGTGATAAATACTTGTTTCAAAACAGTTTACCTAAGTACTGCGTACGAAGTAGTACTGCCATATATAGAACATACGTACGACAAAATTCCTCATAGCACAGATGTGATCGCTGTTAATTCCTGGCTCCGTATTACCATTTACCAGTAAATGGAGCAATAAATATAGCTTCTAATGCGTTGTTTATGGGTTTATGAGACCATTGGTGTGACTAGATAAGGAATAAGATTAAAATACTTAAAAGTAATGCCCTATACCTCCATAAAAGAAAGTATATCCTTGTTTGTTAGGATAATTTACAAAAAGGTAATAGATAGGTAATATAGAAACAGGGTGGTACCAAATTTTTTGCACACCTCGGTACAGGTTAGCTATATACATTATAACACAATTTTAAAGTGTCACAAGCATAAAGGTGTACAAAGTCATCGAACGAAGACTAAACAAGCCTATATTTTAATTAAAAAAATGTGCAAGATTCATCTTGTTATTTTTTTCGTTGAATTGGAAAAGAAAAGTAAGAAAATGATTTGAATTTTATCAAAGAGATGCATCATAAAATTGATATTTTTAAAGCGTTTTATTTTTTTGAATGCATTTCAATATGAAGAATTTCGTGTTTATTTTTACTAGCAACATAATTATTTGAATAATAAGTTTTAGTTTTACCAATATATATTACAAGTTACAAGAAACGCTGGACTTCTATAGAATATTGACTTTTAGTGTTTTGGCATTTCAGATATTTATTATTACATTTTCTATTTAAATCGTAATATTTTCATATGAATTAAATTAATCGTGTTTTTAATAAAAATAAATATAAAATTCTTTCTGTATTAATACGTATCAAGAAAATAAGACGCTTTCAAAAAACTAAAAAATAAAATACAGTGTCCCATTAAGAAAATTATGTAACTTCTTTGTTTTCATTCAAATCAGTTTTTTAAAGTATCTTTTAGATTCTAGGATACAAAGTACGAGGAAATCCACAAATATGGGACTAGTCAGGCCTCTGTACTTTAAAACGCATATATGTTATAATATAAATTTTATTTCTTTAGAATATAATTGTATTTATCGATCCTTGTGCAGTTCCTTTTTTAAGCAAACATAACTGAACAATTATGTCATGACCCTCCCATTATTATTAAATAAATATTGGTATTGCTTTGATAAATAATATGGTTCCTTTCAAGATTTACATATATTTATATAATAAATCATAGACTTATGTTAACATGATGTATAATAAATTGCTCTCTCTTTCTTACCGTAAAAGCTTCCGTGTCTATTATGTTTAATAATCGAATAGATCTAGATTCATCATCCAATAATAATCGCGTGGCACAAGCCTTAATAGAATCTTCAATCTGACTTTATTGGTCTTAAAATTGGTCTTAATAATGGTCGCAAACAAATAAATACCACTTAAGAAACACAAAGGAATGACAAACGTATTTAAATAAATGACTAATTAATTAATGCCTTTGTAGTTAAAACAAAGACTCAATATTTGAAATCACTGGTCTGGTTATCCGGAAGGTCATTAGTAAGTTAAAAATCCTAAAAAGGACAAAAAATGCATTTAACAAAATATTTATGTGTTTCAATAGATTCTGACGTTCGATAAGAGATGGCACTTACAGGTTCGTCGTTTTACTTTTCTTGAAAAAATAGTACAGCCAAACAATTTGCTGCCAATTCTATCCTTGATCCTCCTATTATTCTTCCTCTTTCAACAGTTGCCCCCGTTTCTTATAAAATGTCCGATATCATTTTTGAAGTCAATTCTATCTAGCTTATCCTTTTTTTTCTTAATACCAAAAAATTGTTTGGGCTGGATGGCATATCAGCAATCGTCTTAAAAAAGTGTGCTCCCAAGTTTGCACCCTTCTTAACTCGCCTCCTTCGAATCTCTTACGAAACTGGTATTTTCTGAAGTGCTGGAAAGCCCACGTGTGCAACCTGTCCCCAAGAAAGGGTGTAAAACTATGCCTTCTAACTATGGACCTATATTCCTTCTTTCCGTTGCTTGTAAGTTAATGGAAAAATGCATTAATTCCCAAATCATAAAGTCTTTGGAAAAACAAAATTTTACATGACAGACAGAATGGATTCCGTCACAAAAGATCCATAGCTGATCTTCTTCTCTTTGTCTTACACAACTGGAACAAATCATTTGGGTTTTTGACTTTTACCTTGAATTAAAACAGTAAAAGGTGGCTAAATTGAAACGTTATCGTGCAATTCTTGAGGACAATCCACGTGAAGGACGTCTAAAAAGTTCATCAACACCAGAAATCGTAGCAAAAATACAGGATATGATTTTGGAAAAATCCTAAAGATGTTATTAGAGAGTCAGCAATATTTTGGAGGAGGTTTTAGCTTTTTGAAAGCTGTGTGCATCATGGTGCAGCATTCGATAACAATGAAACACAAACACATTCAAAGGCTACTTCCTCAGCAACATTAAGAGCGTTTTAGCGCGATTTTGTGCCTCGTTTTATCATTATGAATAAGGCTTGAATCTAGCCTGAAGGTTTTTGGTGATGCAAGATAGATTTTAAAATGAATGAATTACCTCTAAACTGGAAAAACGATAAACTTAGACTATTATTGTAACCTGTTGGACCAGCTGGATGTAGAAATTCATAAGAATCGAGAGCGTATCTCGACAGTATTCCATTTTCTCACTTCGGGATGAATTCCACAAGTTAGAAGATCACTGAGACAAGAGTATTGAAAATTGAGTAAATAATATTGATTAATAAACTGTATTTCAAACCATAAAATCATGTCTTTTTATCGATCGACAAAACTTATTGAACAACCTGGTAAGGATCACACACAAAAGACATGTACCATAACTATCAAACATATTATATCGAACTACTTCAATATTCAGCAAATTGTATCAGGGAAAAATGTCTTATTATTGAGGAAGCCATAAACAAAATCCAATTATAGCCATGCTACGGGAATTGCTCTATTTATTTAGAAAAATTGCTGTAATTTATTATTATTAGAAGATAAAATAAGAAAATAAAATCACTGGATGATAAGTCTGGTTATCGGGCCGTTAGCATGCATATATACCAAATGTTCCATTTACGGAAATTATTATTCTAAATGATTGTCGTAAAGATCTTTGTGTGTATGTATGTGTGCTAGTTCTAACAGAACCTTGAAAATTAATTATTATTAGTTAATTCACATGAATGATCTTTCAGTTGACAGAGTAGATAACACGCGAGTTTCATTAAAGGAGATCAGTCGATTACTGTTTTCCGTTCAAATCTAATCTGATTTGATGGACGATTGTGTTTAAGCTGATTTAGAAAATTAATTTTATTTTACGATCTGTGAAATAAATTACACATATTAATTATTTTTAATTGATTAGGAATTGAATAACTGTAGAAAACAGTAATTTTATTGCGTCGTGTTTCCTTATGTCCAGGAGAGCTCATAATAAATCTGTTATTTTTTTATGCACAAAGGTGATGGAAAAATGGCTCATTTGGTATCCTAAAATTACGATTTAAGTCAACTTATTTTACAAAAATCCAATTAGAAACATATTTTTATACGAAATTTTTAAAAATACTAATTAAAAAAATAGTATACGAGGAAAAAATTGGGTTATTAATTAAAAATTGCGGGAGATGCGACAAAAACACTCACCAAAATAAAAGTTAGTATTAAATAAAAAAAATGGTAATGAAATATAAGAATAGAAAGGTTGACATTAGTATATTGTAGAACAAGTTTTCTCACGATTGTGGCAGTTAGAGTTATAAGTCACATAAGTGTGAAAAATGCTTTTTAAACGAGTTCTACCTATACTTTTTCTACAACTTCAATATTTTAATACTTTGGCGTACCATTAGGGTAAATAGTTTACACTACGTTAAATCGAAATTATGCGTTATTTTAATAAAAAATGGAAAACAAATGAACTCACTTTTAGGACTCTGTTTCTTGTGTGTTTATCGGTGTTTTCAGAGCAGTCGGAGGAAAAAACATGTTTACCTACAATAGATTATTGATAGATATAAAATAGAAAGAATTAGTTGGTCATAAATGATTATTGGTATGTCAAAAATTATACCACGTCTAATTTTCTATTATTTTGTGCTGTGAATATAAAAAAATGGGTGGTCCATTACTTACATGAGGCAATTTTGGCGAGTTTTCGACACCCTTCTCTTCTCGGTGAGATGTCGTAAGATTTGACTCGACTCCCTCTCCCAATCTCATGTGAGATATATATATATATATATATATATATATATATATATATATATATATATATATATATATATATATATATATATATTATATATATATATATATATATATATATATATATATATATATATATAAATATATATATATATAAAAATCTCACATGAGATTAAGTCAGTCAAATCTTACGACATCTCACCGAGAAGAGAAGGTTGTCGAAAACTCGCCAAAATTGCCTCACGTAAGTAATGGACACCTCCTAACTAAGTGGTTTTACTTCTTTTTTTGGAGTATATATTATGTTTGTAACTAACACTGTTAGTTACTTTATTTATTCCAGAAGTTAGCTCAAGTGATGTATTTTTTGAGGTAATTACTTGTGAAACAAATCTAAAACATAAAACCGACAAATTCTTATGTCGGTACTTCAAAAAGTGCGTGCTCACCGGAGAAATGGTCCTATCTTAGGTAAAAAGGCTAAGGGCGTGCCCCTTCAGAATGAGATTTTTATGTTTTATTGTCTTTCTAGTCATTTATCTACCGAAATCTTTATTACTTCGTCCTGACAGTGTTAAATGGACTTTTTAGAATTCACTGGAAAGGTACGTGTATAACTAGTGGTTACGGTGAAAGGTACTTATCTTTATTTTGGAGACCAAACATCGTATCAGCCCCAGTTAAGTATACTTTATTTTTTTAATACTCAAAGCTACGTTTTACGGAGTGGTATATACCGGGGGCAACATAATTACCAACAAGCCTTTTTCGCTAAATAAAAACATATCGGTTATAAACTTTAAGATGATATATTACGTCATTACATGCCGAGTTTGGATATAATAACATCTGTCTATCGGTTTAACCAAAAGTGGTGTAGATATTGATATATAAATATAATACCCCGTATATTTTTTTAGAATATAAACTTCAAAAGAAATGTATGTTAATACCTGTATTAAATCATATACGAATCTTTTTTTGTTTCTGAGAAAATGACGATTTTAAATATCCTAACTACGGTACATTATGCAGTTATGTTGAAAAAAAATAGCATAAAAATTAATATTTTTAATGTATATCTTCTTGGAAACTATAGCTTCTTTATAATAAAACTAATTTCGGCTTTACCTGAAATGCTGCAAAAAGTTACTTTCCTGATAATGTTACTCCAAAAATTTAAATTACATGCCTTGTGTTGATCATAAGATTTAAATTAGGCATATATTTTGAAACATTTTTGTTAATGGAAACCTTTTGTCCAAGCCTTATTATTTTTAGACATATACAGACAGAACCTGCTAAAAAGTTAATTTTAGTCTCCATTATGTAACCTATTAATTAATATAATTGTATTATTTGGCAACAATGCCTGCAAGTGATGATTACACGAAAAAGGCGTTATTTCAGATATTGCCGATTTTTTTTTATTATTTCAAAACAATCAAGTCAAAATTAACAAAATCAAAAAGGCGTTATTTCAGATATTGCCATTTTTTTTAATTTAAAACATCAAAATCTCAAAAACTATAAAAGATACACAAAACTTGATGGAACATAAACATTACAAGAAACTTATGCTCCAATCCTCCACTAAGTAATTAGATTAGTAATAAAAATTATTAAATAAATACTATTCTGGCTATTTTACTTCTGCACCCATATGGTTTCTTGTAAAAAAAAACAAGATCCCGCATTCACATCCGCAACATCCCTACTCTGAATTGGAGAATCACTGGCTATTCCCACTCCACTTTCCTACCAATCCACTTAAGCGGTGCCTGAAGCCCGCCTGCTTCTTTACACTCAAAAACAAAAGTTTCTTTTATGTCTGATTTACAATCCCATATCAAAATAAACTTGATAGAGCCCAAAATTATTGTCTTAAAATTTAAAAAAGAAATTTGATGATCAACCTGTATTCTATGTCAAATTTTACGATTTAAATTAGTCCTTAATATACTTATCAATAATTTGCACACAAAGGTCTGTACATTGACTCCTAATATCGGTAACAGGCAAACATATTGTTATTCTCATGAGAAAAACCTTGAAAAATCTTGTGTTCGAAAATATTTGTTGTGGTTTTCAACTGTTATCACAGTTGAACTATATCTTCAAAACCTATTTTTTCCTAATTTGTGGTTTTGTCCTTTGTTGCTGAGAACGTAACCCACTGTATTATCGTAACAGGTTTACTGTACACCTTCAAAAATAAGATATCAACTTCGGAAAATACCACTTCTTTGTTTATATTTTTACGTTGTCCAAATAAAGATTTAAAAAATCACATTTCTGTTTACATATTCAAAAAAGCAATTTATATAATGTATTTTAACATAGAACCATAAAAAACTAGTATATTATAATATTTCAAACATAACATTAAAGTACTAGAGGTCAAATCTGGTGAGCGGGAGGTCCATGCAATAAGTTTAAAACAAAAAACGGCCAGCTTGACACTTAAACGGACAATTCGCTTAGTCAGTTTCTTGGTAGAGCAAAAGCAATAACCGTAACAGTCATTTTTTATGGTGCTAACTCGACACATTTTAATTTAGACAGACATAAGGTTTAAATCAATTCTTAAATGTAATGGATTGATTGGACTCGCGAAGGTTTAGATTTTTTTTCAAATACGTTTTCAATTTATTTGTAAAATTACCACGTTTCCAATCCGTAAAAAATACGTTTTCAAAGCTCTAAGCGGATATGTAAATAATTAAAGCCAATTAATTAAAATTATTGTTTAAACTATAAAAGGATAACATAAAAGTAAATGGAATAAAATAAATTAAGAAATAAACAGAGCCATATGAGGGTGGTTCCATTAATACGACGAGTGAAAACGAAAATTTGCTGGTAACCTCGTAGTTTAGGTTAGGTTATGTTGAAAATGTAGTAATTCAACGATAATGCAGTGACAAGTTGTATTTTTAAATACAGTGATAAAAACTAAGTAATTTATTTCATTTATCTACGTTTATTTACATTACTTAGTCCACGTATACATCCTCCATCCCATATCATGCAGCAGAATAACACTTTTGATTAAACAATTTTTTCTTTTTAAACCAAATGTAGTTTTAACTTTCTGAATAAGTAAGTCAGAAATGAAAGGAGCATTAATAGCATTTTGTTTTTAAATCAGTCAAAAGAACAACCTTTGTTTTAAAAGACTGTGGCCATCACTTTATTGACTAAAGGCACAACTTTTGTTTCTTTTTGTTTTGGTGAGTTTGAGTGACAGTATTCTAAACTTTTCACTTTCGCAGGTGAGTAAGGAATTTAAAAAGTGCACCGTCTTCATCTTAGTTTTTCCTAAGCAGCTTGGTAGTCACTGTTTTTGTTCAATAGAGTAAGTAATTTGGGTAATTTGCGCAAACTTTTCAGTAATTGAATTGGAAATAGATGATTTCCTCGACGCTACCAACTCTTATTTGTAACATTTCTAACTATCGGTCTGTCATTCTGATAATTACTAAATTGCAATACAAAAAATAGTAAATAAACGATGAAACAAGCTTTAAATATAATTTAAATAAAATTAAGAGAATAAATCTAACAGAAAAACAAAGAGTTGTCAATTAAAATATTGTATTAAGCAAATTTTACACAGACAAAAGTTATCCTTTACCTGGCAGAGAGCCAGTATCCAGAATAGTATTTAAAATTATAAGTACTTATTGATATACCCTCGTTATAAGGTACGCAACAACCTTATAAGAAATAGGATATGATTTCTAATTATGGAGTAAAGTGCAAAGCGTGGTAGCGAGCAGCCGCTGTTTAAAGTAAAAGTAAAGTTATGCACTTAAAACAAAAAGAAAAAACACGGCTATTGCAATCTGCGGGTGCCTAGTGCTATTATACAAGGCAAAATAGACCGATTAATTATTATTTCCAACCTTTTGATTATGCAGAAATCTATTTATATCAATTATAAGATTAAATCAATAGAAGGTAAGTCTGATCATCGAAGAGGCAGTGGACAATTTTCCTTGATATTACTTAAATCAACTTTCCTGACATTTGATTATATAGTCAGATTAACAAAGTATATAGGGCCTCCCATTTTTTAAAGGCGTTTATATGGAATTTCAGTTCAACCTACAATATGTAGTCTGGTCAACATGTACCTTTTTGGATGAAATTTTTGTGTATTCTCCGAAAATTACGATCAAGGTGTCATTCGATTCGGAATATTATGTAGAAAGTTTAAGGGGCCGATGAAAATTGCAAAACTTATAAACAATAAAAAAAAGTGAGTTTTTTTGAATATCTCGAAAACTATCAAAGATATTCAAATTTGAAAACAGATCTGAAAAGAGGTGGGAATTTTCTAAAAAAAAGTCCCACCTCCCGGAACTGTATCTTTAATATTCATAATTTTTACAGAGCCCTGAAAATAGCGCTAAAAGCGGGTAGTCTGGCTGAGTGACGAATCATTAGACAAATTATGTAGACAAATATCGCGCATTAGATGTTGATTTTTGTCTTTGCATTACTATTCTAAATTCGGGATTTCCTCGTCCTTGAGATAAATACCTAAAGTCCTGAGATGCTACAGTTCCGTTAGTAGAAAATGTACATTCATCAGAAAACATAATGGTTTATTTTCCTTAAATTTTGTCTTTTACCGACAAAAAAATCTAGTCTTTGCGGTTAATCTTTCTCTTTTAATGTCTGATAAAAGTTTAAATAAAAATATTTCCTCTTTTTATGATCTTTTTAATATTAACTTTTATCACAACTTCTAGATGTTTAGCTTGATTTCTAACAGATTTAAAAACTAAAACTGTTACTGCATCGTTAAGGTCATATTTCTTCTTTTTTATTTTGAATTTCATAATCAAACAAGCTCTTTGGAAGTTTTTTATTTTCTTGCAGATTGCTATTGCAATAATTTGAATTTCTACAAATTTCTCTCTAAATTGTTTTATGACATAGCTGTTGCCCATCCCCATAACACTTTATTATAAAAAGGCTTTGCTCAGTAGGCATACTTAAAGAATAACTATTTTACTAAAGAAACGTAAAAATAAATGTATCCTAATAAATAATAAATGTTTTACCATAAAGTCATGCAGTTTCGCTGTGACCAGTTTCAAGAAGGGGGAATTTTAGAAAAGTTTGTGCGTTTTTCAGGTCAGATTCGAGTCGGGTGTTATAACCTAAAAACTAGAAGTGTCCGACAAAATTTGTCTTCAGATTCGTAATTAGCGCTCCAAAAAAACCCTTTATACTAAATTTCAATAAAATCTGCTGTGGGCCCGATAAGT
Source organism: Listronotus oregonensis (assembly GCA_019359885.1). Taxonomy (NCBI): domain Eukaryota; kingdom Metazoa; phylum Arthropoda; class Insecta; order Coleoptera; family Curculionidae; genus Listronotus; species Listronotus oregonensis. Next base: position 147,663 of record JAHBCN010001654.1, on the reverse strand, counting down.
AAAAAATTACCCTTTATTAATTACAGATCGTTTTAAGCAAATCTTCTTACTTCAGATTTTTGGACAAAGCTTTAAGATAAATCGGTTTAATGCAACCGAAAAAAATATTAAAATTTCGCAGAAAACAGCCGGAAGCTCTAGTATTCTATTTTTTAAATAAACAGAAATGACACATATCAGCTGATACGAAAATTCCAGATTAGCTCGTTTCGCTTCCATAAGAGATGTAATATAAGAACTCAGTCAAATTAGTTTAAAATAATGACGTTTTTTAAACCGTAAAAAAAATCTCGCTCTCTCTTGCTAAATAATTCAAAACGTTCCATATTTATTTAACGACAATCCAGAAAAGTAATAAAATACCGTTCCCCTTTAAATTTCAACAAGTTTTTTCGTCCGCAGAGATAAAAATACATCCTGGGAAAGACTTACGACACTCATTCACAACTTGGATGGTGCCAGAATAGTACTGTGAAAAACTATAATGGGAAATACACACATGTATACCCGAACCGAAATGTAAATGCGGAGCCATCCAGGAAATACTTCGGGTAATGAGTTCAGCGCTGTCATTTTTATTAGTGTCGTTTTGATGTATTTGTGTATGGTGACACTTTCTCACTGTACATTGGCCATGCTTCATACGTCATATAATTTAACATCTGGTTTTTGTTTTATTAAATATTGTTAAATTGAGCTTAAGGGGCCTAAACAGACGTGTTATTTCTCTTACTTGTTGAAAATTATGATGGCCTCCTTGCATAAAATTTATTTGCTGTGTTTGCCCGTCTCGAACGTAAAATGCGAAATCATTTTTTTAGCTTTTAATCGCATCAAAACTGATGATCGTAATAAATTTTGGTAATTGTTCAGATGTGTGGCCCCACCTATTTTTAATCATAAAAAATTGAAAAATAGGCATATTGACATTTTTTAAAATTTTGTTGTCTTTGTTTGGAGTATTTACGAGTCTTTAAGTAAAATCAAAAGAAAAAATCGGTGTTCTTTTATTTTAAAAATAAAAAAATGGATATTTCTCAAGTTTTTCTTAAAATTTTTAAAACATCGACTTTCCAAGTATAATACTATTTTTTTCTTAAAGAAGCATGAAAAAACACATAATTTAAAAAAAAAGTTGGGATATCATGATTTAAAAAATTGACTTTTTTATTTTTAAAGTGAAAAATCTCATCGAAAAATTATTTTTTTGTAATTTTTATTTTTTTTATAAATTTGCCGTAAAATAGAGCAAAATGAAAAAAAAACATTGAAATAAGTAATCTTTTAATTTTTTATGATTTAAAATAGAAGCCACACATCTAAAAAATTACCTAATTTTTAAATAAAAACGCTTCCTTAATATTACTTGCCAAAGAGGGTTTGTTTTCTTGTATAATAAACATATTATATCTTTGTTTATATTATTTTGTATTTTTTAATGCCTATAACTGGAAAAAAATAAAAAAAGTGGTAAAAGTATGTAAAAACTAATTTAAATAACGTATTTTGGAGCAGAAAAAATGTTAAAATCTATTTTTTCCCCTATTTAAGCTCGCGTATTCAAAAAAGTAATTGTGTCAACGCTCCCTGCGATGGCATGTTAAAATAGGTCCCTTGCACTTATTGTTTGGTGCATTGTGACGTCACACGGCATTTAATTTTTAAATTTGAAATGCTTCTAGCTCGTTTAAAGTTTCGTATTAAATAAAAAATTGATAGAGATGCTATTTAGGTATAAAGAGTGATTTTTAGTCAATAAAAATTAATGTTGTGAATTTAACCTTTTTTGCTTTATTTGGTAATTGTCTCGAAAGTTGCCACCTCTCCGATTTTGACCAAATTTGGTAAATGAGGGTTTTTTGAGGCGCTGATTACGAATCTGAAAAAATAGTTTTCGGCAACGTTTCGTTTTCGGGATATTCATCATCAAATTTGAAAATCAAACTAACCTTAGTTTTACTATTCTTCCATCTTTTTGCACAGAATTCGTGATTTTTACACTAAAATAACACACAATATTTCACAAACACCTTTTAAAAACTTGTTTTTATATTTATTTTACACCTTTTTTCATTTAATTGCAAACCTCCACTTTCACACGCCGCAACGTGGCCGCAACCAGGTATACACTAGGGATTTTATAAGCAAAAAATGGCCGCTGCCTTTGAACTTGAAAGTAAGCAATTTAATGGAAAAAAGGTGTAAAATAAATAAAAATACAAGGTTTTAAAAGGTGTTTATAAAATAATGTGTGCTACTTTACTGTAAAAATTAAGAATTGTGTATAAAAAGAAGGGGGAATATAGTGAAAATGAGGTTAGTTTGATTTTCAACTTTGATGATAAATATCTCGAAAACTAAACGTTGCCCGAAAAATATTTTTTCAGATCCGTAATCAGCGCCCCAAAAAAAACCCGTATACCAAATTTGGTCAAAATCGGAGAGGAGGCAACCGTCGAGACAATTACCCTTTATTTTATCAGAAGCGGTTTTGAATAGTCTTGATAGAACCAGGAATTTTTTTTTTTTTTATTAATACATAGCTTTCCTCCCGCGGCTTCGCCCGCGTGGACCACACAATATTGGCTGTTTTGTTTTTCCCCGTTCTTGCGGGATATTGCAAACATACACCCTGTATATTATAATATTACATTATTATAATTATACATTTTTTTATTACTGTACTTAAAAGTAAAAGCCTAAATAAAAATTCCCATCTTTTAGCTGTTTTCTTAAATTCTACTTTATACGTTAATAATACTTATTTACTAAAATAAAACCTTTCATTTTCGAACACTTTTTTAAAGAAATTGCATTTTGAAATTTTAATGCCATGCAATAGGTCTAACAACTTACAAATAAGGCCCCTTAAATGGCTTTAATTTTAATCACACCACAAAAAACTTAAACCAACCGGAACTCCTTGTTAGAAATAAATAAAAAAGCATTTAGCAACTGAATGTGAGAAAGAGAAAACATAATTTTATTAGCGCGGTTATGCTAGAAGGAGAAAAAAAATGAGCCATTTTAGTAGCTTGTAACAGACACAAATTAATTTTGTGTTGAAGTCGTTGGTTAATTACTCTGTTTTTTTTTTGTGAGTTGAGTGGCGCCAAATAAACAATGAAAATAATGACAGTTGCCGATTTTTTTCCTGAATTTATACCAATATATTTTAATATGTTGCATATTGCACAAGTGTCCTTATTAAAACAGAAAGATTCGCAAACTCGTTTATTCCTGCTTATCTCCATATCAAACAATTTTTTTCCTGTCAAATTTCCATTCAAAATCCTCGAATCAATATCAATAGCAAATTTGTCCCAATAATCCTATCAAAAAGCAAACAATACTGATACTTAAGTACAATTTTAAAAACTAAACACAGAATAAAAGTAAAGGAACCCAAGCCCATTATACAAATAAAAGCTTGAGGATAAATACCCAATGCCTTCTTATCTTTAAGACGTCTTAAAGACAAATAAGACTAGTTTTATCTTTTATTTGCTCAAAAGTTTTAAGTCAAAAGACCAAGAAACGTGAAACAAGTCATAAAAGAAATGTTTTTTTAGTGATAAGCAATATAAAGTTAAGCGTTACTTGGTATCGCCTTAAAAAATATTTTTAGAACGTGATGGATTAAACGTTTTAATAATTATTACCTGCACCTTTTAATACATAGTATACCAGGAAGGTTGCTCTAACTTCTTATTTGCCTTCAATAAGTAATGAATTTTACATTACTTCTCCACCTATTCACCCTTTAAGTCCATGCACCTTAACCATTGTTGTGGGTGTTTAATGTCACTTTTGTAAATTGTTTTAGGTTGGGTGCGATGCCACTCATGCCCAAACTCGGCAATGTCATCAACGTTTCAAAATTTTGAGTTCAAAGATTTGAAAAACACATGGTGATAAATCTGGAATATAGTGTGATTGTGAATGCATTATTTCAAGAACATTTGTAATCAATTATAAACATGCATTTCAATACTGACTTACGAATCATGTAATTTTTTATTAATTATTTCTTTGTAATCTTTACAAATTTAATACATAAATATATTACAATAACTTTAAAACAATAAAGATCAATAAGAAGGTTATAATTAAGTGACTGTGAGTGGATAAAACGTTAAAAATAGGCTAAGATCTGGTACCATCAGGTGTTGTGTCATAATACAGTAAAACTGAGTCAAATATAAAATTTTATTCGTTTTCATCAAAACCTCATTTAATAGAACGTCGATAAAAGTGGATAAAAGCAGTGAGTCGTATTAAGTGAGTATATATGCGTTGACAATAAATATACAGTGTGTACATAATGTATGGAGCAAATTCATTATTTGCATAAGCAAAAAAAAGATAATATCCTCGAACACGTAAATAATAATTTTAAATTGCGCATTTTTTTACATAAAATATAAATATACAGGATGACTCATGTAGTAGATATGACATTATTGATGATTTTTAAAACAGAAACAGCCATATTTTAGTGCAGAGTTATAATCTCCAAGGCGAGAGCCGATTTTTAAAACATAAAATACTTATGGTTAGGTGGCAGTTTCGTAGTTACAGGGTGTTAAAGCATTGTGTACCTAATGATTTCTATCCTTTGCGAAGAAGATAAATGCATATGTAATTTTATTATATTACTCAAATACTTGAAAAAAATATATATTATCTTGTCAGCATAACAGGCATTGCCATAGTTACAGGACAGATGTTAAAAAGCGTTTTCAAGTATTACTGGTACCCATTTACACAAAATTAAGAAAAAGACAAAAAAAGTTAATACCTTGCACCTACAAAACTGTCAATAAAAAGGATAAGAATTTTTTTTTTTAAAATCAGCTCTTCTTGGAGGTTATAAATCTGCAATAAAATATGGGGGTTTGAATTTTAAACAATCGTCGAAGACATTATATCTACTACTTCTACACAAGACACCCTGTATATTTTCATTTTATATTAAAAAATGCCCAATACAAAATTATTACTAGGAAATTTCCAATGTTTTTTTGCTTTACCAATTAATGAATTTGTTCTATACATTATGTATACAATTTTTACCACCCTGTAACCACGAAACTACCATCTAAAACATTTAAGTGTTTTATGTTTTTAACAATAGCTCTTTTAGGAGATTATAAATTTCCATACTGCATATTTTGCATTTTTGTATATTAAGATCTAAAAAAAGACGTCAAATCTCTTCCTTTCCCTATTAAAAACTCTCCCAAATATATTTTTAAAAAAAAAAAAATATATATATATATATATATATATATATATATATATATATATATATATATATATATATATATATATATATATATATATATATATATATATATATATATATATTTCAGCCTAATTACGATTTAAAGTTCACATCTAATTTGTTGTTACATTAAAAAGCTGTGTGAAGACACGAGGGTTGCGAAGTTGCACTATTAATTTTTTTGCTTCGTTAATTTATTTCATTCGGTTCAGCGTCAATTAAATATGCAACATAATAAATGTAAGGGTAATTACTTTGTCAAAATTCATCGCAATTACAAAAATAAAAAAACATTTCACAAAAAAACAGGTTAAAGCTCTAAAAACAGTGTACTTGTATATACCTAATTTTATAGTGTCCGCAATGAATAAATAATCTCAAGCACACATCTCCTAACACACTGCAACCCTTTGTTTATTTAAAGGAGTCAATATATAAACCAGAACATGTGGTTTATATTCAAAACACAATAAAAGCGTTTTTTATTATTCTCAAGAACATTTTTAATTAACTTTATAAACTGATGTTGTTTTGAGAGGTCCTCTCACTTAAGAAACCTCTTATAATGTCAAGAAATTTTAACTCTTGAAATTACTTTGATTGAGTTTCTTTTTCGAACGACCACAAAGTATATTCTAAACATATTTCTTGCACAAACATAGACTCGCAAAGTTCCTAGGAAAGAAAGTCTTCCACTATTTTCCAAATCTTTGTAATCGATATCTGTGTAACTAGTAATGGAAAATTTCTGGAAATATTTCCGAAAATATATCAGGAAACTTCGGAAATATATGGAACTATTAGAAATATTGGAAATATCGAAATAAAAACCACAAAACTCAAAAAACTAAACATTTAATGAAAGTTCATTTTAGGTAATACCACAAATGGTCAGATTTGGCCGAAAAACAAGTTGAATTTCCGAAGTATTCAAAAACAGGCAAAAAATATCTGGCTGAAAATCTAAGTACGAATGGTATTTGGTAAGACAATTGCGCAAATAAAACAAAGTTAAAAGGAAAATAATAAGTTATCAACAATATAAAATACAGTTGCTACTGAGGTAACAATGGACAACACTATTGATAGAACCGTAAACTTATCGATTTTTTACCAAGTAACTTTTTCCCTTTTATCCGAGCAAATTTCGAATTTTGACATTTCAAAATGGGTTATTTATTCATGAGTGGAATTGTTATCCAAAAGTTAAAACGCAAAATCCATTAATATAAATAAAAATTTAAGTATTAAAAATAAAAAGAAAACAGTGAAATTTCTAAAAAAGTAATTACTACGGGACACAATTTGTGCAACTTGATCAAGATTCATATCTTCATCGATATCATCTACACCTTAAATACTATATTTAGCATCAATGCCGTCTTCATGTGGGTTCAGTTAAACTTCTTCTAAAGCAAGCAATAGCCAACAAGCAATAATCGGTGAATCCCCAAGATCGAAATTTTATTATTCGCAATCGTAGTAGTATACGTACTTTTTTGGAAATTATTTTTCTAATGTAAAATTTTTACTGCCAAAAAAGGCATATATACGGGGAGCAAGTATCTACATCCTATCGGACAGTAAGGATGCTTAAAAATCTCGGGATAGTCACAGATTTCCTGACGGTCCTCTGAGAAATCACCTCAAAAAGATGGATAATACTGACAATAAACGCTCTAGATGAGAATGCATGGAGTTAGCACGCCAAAAGTTAATATATCCAAAAGGGGCATTTTTACTCCCGACGATATTAAAAAACTTGCCTTCCCTCTCCGAAACATTTCCAACTTCGCAAAAATTTGGGAATTGAGGGGATCAACTAATGTAGGGTATTCATAAAAGATACTCCTAGGTCGAAGAGGGAGTAGGGCTATATTTAGCAGAGCGACCCGAATCATTACAATACAATATATATATATTTTTTTGCTTGCATTTACAGGACCTATAAAAGGCTTTCGATAATGTCTAGTTTTTTCGCCTTCCCCGTATAACGGCAACATTCTCTAAGGCACGTGTACCAGAACGAAATGTAACAAAGTGGTACCCGGTACTTGACAATCTAAAAGCGCTGCGCTGTGTGCAAAACCATTACTTTGATTGTTGCATTGTGCTATTGTGCTTCGCCCGATCAGACTTATCGTTTAAAAACTTTACTTGGAAATTGTACAGGGTGGAACAACATTTAATATGTAGATGTATGCGTGAGGCTAAAATAAGTATATTGGGTAATTAATAGAAAACCAGATTTTTCTAGAAGTCATTCAACTTTTTTTTATAATTGTTTATTCTATCGAATAAAAAAATATTTATTGTACGAGATATTCCGTTTCAAGGAGTCAAATTTGTAAGTGATATTCTTTGGAATAAAATAAATATTTTGGCTGTAACAGATTCTTATTGTGTTATAAATAATCATTGTTCAAGATGTTCTATTTCAAGTAGTACATTTTGTTAGTCATGTTCTATGAAATAAAATAAATATTATGGCTGTAGTATATTAAAAATACAACCCTTTGCTAGAATTTAGTGAAAACTAGATATTTCTAGAGCAAACCAAAGTTGTGTTATAAGTATTTGTTGAACGTGATGTTCTATTTCAGGGAGTAAAATTCCGTTAGTGATATTCTATGTAACAAAAAATATATTATAGCAGATATCACTCTTAACAATATTGTAAAGACATTCTTTTACTATATTTAGTGAAAACTAGATACCACCCAAACCACTTTTGTAAAATAAGGATCAAGTTCCTATCCAAAAATCTCGGCCTCTTAAAGTACTAAATCCAAAATTTGTCAAATTTTTTGTTTAGTAAATTAAATCCTGCTTGAATTTTAGATTCTAAAACAATTTTGACCTTAGAAACTTAGATCCATTCAAATTGGAAAATTCTAAAATACACCTAAATATACGGTATTACGGCTTAAGGCGTTCCGAGTAAGAATGTGCGGTTTGTAGGATTTTTCTTTTACTTATGTTCTAAAAGCTGCTTATTTACCAAATTTCAAGTTTCAGTCAGCCAGTAGTACATATCGAATTACTCAGAGTTTACTTGACATAACTTTCCCTTTTATTTAATAGATAATTTAAATACCCTTATAACTTTACGTACCAAATTTCATACTTTTATGTGGAAGGAGACCGAAGATAAGATAGGGGGAAAATAGCCTGAAACATTTCGTGTACATACACACATTCCTGCGGCAGGTCGGAACAGCTTAGATTTTTCTAGAACCAAACAAAGTTGTGGTATAATTATTTGTTGTACGAGATGATCTATGCAAGAAGTTATATCCTAAAAAACATTTTTGGCTTGGCGGATACTCAGTTTTTTAGTTCATTGTAAAGCTATAATTTAGTAAAAACAATATTGTCTTAGAACCAAAAAAGTTATGTCATAAATATTTGTTATTTGTGATGTTCTATTTCAAGAAGCAATTAATTATATTCTATGAAATAAAAAAAGAATTTCTAGATATAGCAATGCTTAAGTTTTTTAGTACTTTGTAAAGACATCCTTTTGCTATAATTTATTAAAAGATAGTTTTTCAGAACCAAAGTGTTGTTATCAATATTTTTTGTACGCGATGTTTTAATTTAAAGGGTAAAATTCGGTTGGTGATATTCTATAAAATAAAAAAAACTGGCTAAAGAGGATCTTTAGTTCTTAATTTATTTCAACGATATACTTTTTTTGTAGACTCCAAACACATTCTTTTGCTATAATTTAGTAAAAACTAGATTTTTGTAAAAGTCTTTTAATCTGTGTTATAATTATTGTTTAATGTTTTCCTTTTTAATTTTATATCTCTTTTCAAAATGGTTAAGGCTTATTTTAACCTTAAGAAGTCGCTTATAAAGTACGATGCCACAGCACTAATTGTAAGAATCAAAAAAATGCCCACCTAAGAGTGGCAGGTTTACACATTTTGCGCCAGTAGGCTATTCCAATTTTGCCACCCCTATTGACCCTAGTTCACAATCATATTAATTACAATAATTTTTTTTATCATAGAAATTGTAACTTTATGATTTGTGCAGTTTCGAATTACACCACTTTTTTTTCCTGTAATTAGTATGATTTTGAACTAGAGGATTGATGCGGTTTCTAGATTGTTTTTACAACTCAACAATTTTATTAAAATTGCACAAAAAAAAGTTTTTATATATATTTTAGGGCTAATAGATGCTGAACTATGTACTACTAATAAGGCGTAAACCTCAATACTACTTACACAATAATGTACATTGGGTAAACCAAATTAAATTTTTTCCTGCGCTAACAGTTTAAAAACAATATATTTAGTTATTTGGAAAAATTATCTAGGTGGTGAAACATATTACTTGTTGTATTGTTTATATATTTATGTGGACCTTATAGCATTTAGACCTTTTATATAATTTCTGTAAGACAAAAATTTTCCTCATTAGTTAAGCCGTCATTAGCCACTCCTGTGGTAAATCCGACACTTCCACCTTACCTATGTGCTACTCGGCCTGCTGGTAAATCCGACACTTCCACCTTACCTATGTGCTTTTTAAAGTACGTGGTACGTAGTACGTTAAATAGGGTCTGTTTGTTATTTAGAAATAGTGTACACTATTTCACACTTTTTTTTACGTAAGCACTCTTATGGATGGTGTATTTTAGGACTTCGTGAGTAGAAAAAGTGTAAATATTTCTAAATAACAAACAGACCTATGATAATGTCACTTTAAAATACTAAATTACTCTCTTCGTAAGTTGTAAATCATTTTATCGATAATACAGGCAACACCCAGTATAAAATGTACATAACGCCATGGGCGGTAACAGTAATTTTATAAATGGACACGCTTGAAATGTTACATTTATGTCTCAAAGCTTAGATATAATGGCAGATATAAAAGAAAGTAAATGTTACTTATAGAACTTATTATATAGGTCGCCATTTTGCATTTGCATATTTATATATTTATATTTCAAGCAGTACCGGTGATCTACTTCATAGGCAATGTAGTGTTAGTTCTTTTATGGGGTTTCAACCCATTTCTTTTTATGGCAATTTTTTATTTAATATAAAAATTTTACTCATATTTAATATTCAAGAAAAATAAGTTATTTATTTGTTTATGTACTTTATCCAAAATGGAATTGTGCGATATACAGGGATACAAGTCCTGCTTTGTTAGAGTCGAATTACATATACAAATTATTTTGTGTTTCACACGTTCAGTAAAAATACGAAAAAATATGTTTTAAATTTTACTAAACAAGGAAATAAAAAAAAATGCGAGAATCGAGACAAAAGAATTTTTGGGGTCGGTAATGTGAGTTTAGCCTAAGACCATAGTCTTAACTAAATAAAATAAGTTCCCCATTCGTCATAATTAGTTGGATGTTTTTTAAATGTCAAAATTTACGTAAACCAATAATTAAAAACACAAAGTTTTTTAATAGTTTTAAGAAAAATGTCCTAAAACATTTAACATTTTCTACAAATACGTAATTATTCATAAATCTATGTCTATTAACACAACATACGTTCATCATTCATGTGTTCTCTCTTTAAATAAAAGAGCTAATGTAACTCTTTTCCTTATTTTTTGCAGCCACTTTTTGTCCATTGTGATTTTTCCTATAATTTAACTTTTCTTTTAATATTGAATAAAAACAACCAAATGTTGCAACACCCATAAGTAATTTCCTTTTATTTACCTAAACCTGATTAAATTTATAGAACACAAAAAACTTTTTTCTATTCAATTTTTTCAGGTTATGTTATGCTAATTTATTAACAGCTGTTTACAAAACTAGAGTTTGTGAGCTTGTGTATTATATCAATTATAGCAATAATTTTACCGAAATTTATTATAAGTAGCAAACACAAGTTAAAGTACTAGAACAAAAAAAAATATGAAAACTTAAAATAAAATTTTGGAAATAATTTTGGCCATAAATTTCACTAGAATTCTCGTATGTGTTAAATAGCTCTTAGACAATATACTAGAAATGATAACTTGTAAAGACCTTTTATCACCCACTTGTCACCCTTAGAATTTTATCGACTTCACAAATAGGGTCTAAGTGAACAAATTTTATAACTTTTTGACCTGCTGGTATTTACTAAAGGCGCCTAATAATGGTAAAATGTGTTGAATTTTACTATTTCGCAAATTTCAATAATAAGGGCTGTCAAATCTGGTCAATCGGACGGCTTTTAGGAAATCTTTGAACTTCCACACAGTTCCTTTTAACCTATGAGTACGAACCAAAAGTAAGGGCAGTTAAATTTGGTCACTCGGGCGGCTTTTACGAGATCTCCGGGCATCTAGTACACGTCTACCGTACGAAACAAAACTTAGGTCCCACAAGAACTATATGCCTAGTCGCCTACGCTTCTTTAATCTATAAAATCCTAAGTTAACGGGTTTTTATTATTTATTTATCTCGTGGTTACGGCCACGGCAACTGGACGTAAAAATTTGACACGAGGTGTAGGTTGGGCACAACCGACTTAAGAGACTGCAGGTATTGTTATTCTTTTGCCCACGCAATTGCCGAGAACCGAAGAAAATGTTTAAATGATGTACAGTTTATCAGGAAAGTAGAGTACATGGATATTCGTATATCTGTGATGTTTGGGAGAAATTTGATTACTCTCAAATTACGTTTTTTAGTTAAATTCATAATAATATTAAATTTTATATGTACTTGCTATTTGGTTTTGTAGTTAAAATTCATATTCGATATCTATCCAATAGTAATATATATATATATATATATATATATATATATATATATATATATATATATATATATATATAAATTATAATGCATGGGTGTTATGAAGTAATGATCAATCTAAATTAGGAAATTAGATTCAGGTCCAATAAATAACATAAAAGTTATAAAATATGGAGTACTTACCGAATATAGTGATATAAAACTGAAATCATGATTTGTTTTAATATATTTGATTATTTAAAGAATTATAAAACAAAACTACATTATGTTTTTAAGGTCTACAAAAGACAGTTAAAAGAATTCTAGTTCGAACAATGATTTTATTGTAAATTAAAATACATATTGTTAAATTATACATTTGTTTTATTTTTTTTTAATTTTACATCAATAAAATCAGATGCGTCGTATTTTTTTTAAATTCAAATATCTCGAAAACGGTTGCTCATATCAACTTTTAACTATACCTTTTTGACGTACAAATGACAAAACAATTATTTAATTTGCCTAAAAAGGTAATACAGGGCCGTAACAAAAAGTTGTGATTGTTTAAAATAGTAAAAAGACATGTAGGTGGCTCCCCCTACAAGTAAGAGCCGTAATAAGATTAGATTCGAATCCGTCATACCAAAAAACCCCCGGATACCAATTTTTACTCCAATATTTACATTATCATAGATTTTATTTAAAAAATAGAAAAATGTAATAAAATTTTATACGTACCTAAAGAATTGACATTTTCTCATGAATCACCCTGTATATATATATATATATATATATATATATATATATATATATATATATATATATATATATATATATATATATATATATATATATATATATATATAAATAATAATTTTAGAGTATTTTTCCACCTCTATATCCTAATTAACTATAAAATATGAGATTATAAGTACTCCAACTCCCTTTAAAAAAAATTAGAAAGCTATGTCAAGTGGTTTCAGAGGTTTTAAAAATCGACCACTTTACAGACTTAATTCTATAAAAAAAATAAAATTTGAGATTTTTGTACTTGTGTCACAGGTTCCGACCAACAACAAAAAGATTGTACTTTAAAATAAAAGCAGGTATCTACACTCCTAATTATGCTAACTAATTTTTATTTCATTACTTTTACACCCACATGAAAACAAAAGTATGTAGGAACAAAATTTTTCTATAAAGCTTTAAATACTTCAGAAGTCTCACTACTTTTCTCTTCGATTGTACATTTGTGCTTCCTACATAACATTTCCACTTTACCATAACCAAGTTATAATGGCATTTCTTGAAACCGGCCTTTAGAAAACAATACTAGAAGCCATTTTTCCATAATTTTTATTATTCAACTTTACTCGACTTTACGATCGGTCGCTGCCATTTTGTATTGAATTACGGCCAAACGCCATAAATTTATTAACTAATAAAGTTATTCTTTGGTTAATTTACTTTTACAGGTTTTTTACTACTTGCTCACAGAGAAAACAATATGGAATTGTTTTACGCATAAAGTTATTTCAGAATTTAGCACGTACGAAGAGAGTTTAGTTGCTATTGCTACACTAAAATTCAATAGGATTAAAATCAGGTTAGCGGGCAGGCTGTAAACAAAAAACCGATCTTTGCCATAAGTATCTGTGTTTGTTATTTATTACTATTAAGAAATTTGACCAGAAAATTATTAAAGCCGCTGTTTTAGCTTAATTAGAATGGAATTTTACCGAGTGACACGTCTCCCAGCCGTATTAAATTCAAATATTTATCATTAAACTTTTTTCATACGACACAGATTGCAAAAGTCTGCAGAACATTTGGTTGTCGCGTCTTTTTTTTGTTTTGGTATTTTTATGGTAGCTTGTATTCCCATAAGATCCTTTTCTGGGAAAGTTGAGTCGATGCGAACTTTTTCGACATATTGAGACCAATTTGGAAGCTTGAATTAATTTAACGCTAACGAATTTTCGGTCTTTTTTACAAATAAAAAAGATTTTTGTAATGTTTTTATATGTGTTATTTAGGATATTCATACTAGGTTGTTCAATAAGTTTTGTCTTTCTATAATAAAAACCTGTTTTTATGGTTTGATATATAACTTATTATTTAATATGATCTCCCTAAACTTCAATACACTTTTTCTAGAAATCTTTCACCCCTAAGGTACTTTAATTCACTGATTACACGATGGTTCTTTGAGCAGTGGTGGCGTTGTTTTGAGGACAAATTATTTTTCTCTTCCTAAAACCCGATCTTTTCTTTACCATTTACATCCAGTTGGTCCAGAAGGTTATAATAATAATCTGAGTTTATTATTTGATTAGTTTAGAGATAATCCACGAAGAAAACCATTTACCTCCCAAAAAACTGTTGCTAACACCATCATGCAAGGAATTAAGGAATGTGACTACACAGCCTTCTTAAACAGCCAATTATGTTTCTGATCCAAATCCGCCATATTGGAGCACGGAAATTTAAATGATATAAATCAATTAAACACAAATAAATATGGGTTTAACAAAATTTAGTTATATTTCATTATAATTATGCCGTATAAGAGGTTTAAGTTAAATAAGCATTAAGTGTTCACATTTTTTTTCAAACACTCGGGTTTAAAATGTACTAACTCTTGCTGAAATACGTATACAAAATTATTACAAATGCAATAACTTAATCTTAAAATGATTGAAAGCCTTGATTTAGTGTAAATTTAATGAATACAAAACATACGACATTTATTTTACGCTCACAAAAATTAATCCAGCACTAATTTTTATTATTTCACTCCGGTTATGACAATGTTTACAATTGGGTTAACTTAAAACAAAGCACAACGTGGCGGATTTGGATCGGCGCAGTTAGAGTACGAATTTTGGTCACGCTATCACTCACATCTCGGATAACATCATGGTTAACACCTTCTAGGCCGCCTTCTGGAACTTAACTAGCTTCAGCCGAAGTATTGTATTTACAACACTCCTTAGCGACTTGTTTTTATTCACTTCAATGATGGTAGACCCAAGCCTCTTCTATAGTGATAAAATGACGCATAAAATCCTTCTTATCCTTTCTAAACGCTTTATATATTACTGAGAAAGTGGCATTGAATGTGTGCCTAATGGCCTAATATAATCCCTGGTACTTTTACCAAATCTATCTTAGTTAATCGACGATCTTTCGAAACCATATATCCCTATTTTTGCTGCGATTTCGTGTGTTGATGCATTTTTCGAACGTCCTTCACGTGAGTCGTCTTCAAGACATACGACCTTGTTTTAATTCAGCAACCCATATTTCAGCTATTCCAGTTAAAGGGGAAAAGTGGTTATACACTTTTACAATCGTTCTTGAATTTGTTTTGGTGCTACACCTTTCAAAAATAATAATTTAATATTTTCCGTTGCGAATAATTAATTATTCATTTGGAAAACTTTCTGTCTCCTTTACCAAGCCATGCAGTTTTATTTTTGTTTTATCAAGGAATCTATGCTTTAAAACATTTAGTTAGTAAAATAACAGACCCCGAAACAAATTATAGATCGACCAAGAAAAAAAAACAGTTTGTAGGGAAAGATGAATTTGGGGACCTCAACAATAGACAAATAATAGTGTATTAATAATGATAACGTAAAACTTGCTTTAAAAAATAATCAGAGAGTGATATATCTTTAGCCTTTTATTTATTCCGACGGTGTTTATTGTCTCCGAGGTAATTAGCTCCATATGGAGCTTTCAGTCTCCCGATATGTCTAAAATATTTTGCGCGAACAAGTCTTACAGATAAGGACACAAAACGAGTGCTTGTCCTTACCATAAAAATATAAATACGATATGCTTCCAATCAAACACACTATTCTTTGGTCATTTTTTATAATCTCTTATTTACCTTCGTGTATAAAATTTAACCGGACAAAATCAGGAGATTTTGGAGGCCAGTAAAAAAGTTGGAGAACATTAAGGCCATAGTATGTAGGGCATCACCAGCAGAACCTAAAAATCATTATAGGACGCAGTGTCTGTTTTCTTAACACTGTACACTGCATTAAGAGAGAAATCAGAGAGAAAATTACCATCGGTATGGTAAATAAAAAGCATAAAATCTCGGCAAGTACTTTGATTTCAAGATTATTATAATTAATGAATATATTATTTGTTGGTCATGTCATTTTTACGAAAGTAGAGTATTACGACAAACTTGATAATTAAGCCCAGTTATCAAAACATGTTTTCATACAAGACTTAATAACTGTTTTGGCCCATTTAAAGAATAAATAATGGTATGCATATAACTTCTGTGCATTTTTATAAAAAAACATTAATCAATCCGTTTTAATTTGCCATTAAAAGATAAGTTTTTTCGCATTTTATATTAATGTGTATATGGAGATGTACTTCTAAAAAGTTTGACAGAACACAGATCAAAATTACTGAAACCATATTTTGAGGTCACGTTCTGTTGTGTTGTTAAAACGAAAACAAACAAGTTAAGTGGATTTTGCCAAGAAAATATATTTCTAATAGAGCTGAGAACCCGTATCGACATAATATCTGCATTACATCAAATTGAAAAAACATTAGGCATGTCCCAACAAGATAGTTTTATGTTGGGGCTAACATATAATAACAATAACAATAATAAAATAAAATAAAGTATGAAATCGCAATAGGAAAGCTCTGTTCGCATTTTTATTGTGCCAAAATACATCGCTCACTTCATCATTTTTAAGGCTTTATAACTTTTTTCTCAGTACAATACATTACATTTTTTTATTTTCTAAAAACATATTTTTTAAGTTTCTTAAAACATATACATAAGAACCGACTTGTGTAAATTTCAGATTTTTTTCTCAAAGCCTATCAGCCTATATTAAAAAATTAAAGGGGTAATTTATTACAATTAATATTATTTGTGGTTATACTTCTAACATATTAAAACAAATAAAAAAAGAAATCAGATTGTATCTAACTCTTTTAACTACTTAAAAAAATAAGAAGTGAAATTAAGGATTTTAAATTTAATTTATCCATTTATTTTTTCTTACTAAATAATAAACAAGAGTGTCTTTGCTTCATTCTTCGAGGACAAATACTATCAAAGTTATGCATGTTTCTGTTAACCATTACAATCGCAAAATTAGACGAGTGCATCAAAACCAAAATGGCCACCATTAGTAAGCTGATTAAGTTGAAAATTAAAAAAAAATATTTTTAAATCTTGAGATATAGAAGAAACGCCCTGGAAAGTTTCATTTTTTTAAATAATAACACAGGCCCACAACAAATATCAACGTTTTTTTTTTTTTAATTTAAAACGTCAATACCTTAAAAACTATAAAATATACACAAAACCTCAAATGACATAAATTATGTATTTTTACAAGACCTTTAATTTAAGTTATATAACGTTTTTGTCTAAATGCAATATTTTTCGAGTTATAATAAAAAATAACAACATTATCAGGATTTTTACAAGGTGGAAAAAAATTAAAAATATTTTGTTTTCAAATTTTGAGTAATTTGGGATTTAGATAAATAAAATAAATGATTTTTTATAAAAAAAAAAATGTAATGTATCTTAATCTTCAAGAACTGTTGAAAATGACTACCTCCCGCTCGTATTAATAACAGAAAATACACTTCAAATAGACATAGACATCATCAGTTCAAACCTATTCGACACATACAAAATGATCACTTACGAGACATATTCAAATTGAATGTCTGCAGCCTTTTGTAGTAATTGAAATGTTGTTAAAAGATACCAACGAAGTTGTTAGATTTTTTATTACTTGGTAGGTCCTGTGTAGTACGCTATACTATTATTTCGGCTATGTTAATAATTTAAAAATTATCAAAATTGGATGGTTAAAATTCTTTTTCGCCCCGTATCTTTGAAACATCTTGAAACAAATAAACACCCTGTATATATATATATATATATATATATATATATATATATATATATATATATATATATATATATATATATATATATATATATATATATATATATATATATATATTCCTATTTTTGACTAAAATTGTTTGTCAAAATTACATTTTTGTTTATATCTCTTCTATTATTTGTCTTATCAAAAATGTTTATATAACTTTTTTTTAGATAATTTCAAAAGCTCTCTTTTTTGTTTTATAAAATTTTTGTATCTCTTATAGTTTATATAGTCGTGGCCCAAGCATGGTAGCTGGTTTCTGCCGGTCAATGTACCTTGTCGGTTTTTTGGGGATTTCTCAATTTTTTGCTGTTTGACCCCCAATTTTAACTTCAAATTCGTGTTCAGCGGAAACAAATACGCCAGAAAATCTTAGTCCGACACTCAGCACACACCCCTTTGTTTTGGACCTGTGTAATTAACTGATTGACGTAAGTATATATGTTGTATAACTGGTTCCCTGATTCATAATTGTTACATTAAAAATAGATACTGGCTTTATTCGAGGTGTTTTTTAACTAGAAATAAGCAATACAATATTGTACATCTTAATGTATTTATTTAATATGTCAGTACTCAGTATGTTTCCATTCGACAGTAATCAGTTTCAAAAGGGGAATTTTGGCATTGAGTCCATTTTGAGGTTGGTCCAATTGAAGCCATCATAACTCAAAAACCAGAGGTTGCCGGAATAACTGATTTTAGACTGGTGATACGTGACTCAAAAAAACCCCGTATGCAAAAAATTATTAAAATCGGTGTCATGTACTATAAGTAAAAGTTTACCTAACATTTTAAATGTCAAAAAGTGTATAGTGTAATCTTCTCCAAGGTTTGAGTATGATTAATATTTCCGAAAATTTTTATGTTGCTATTAGTCGGCTAAAAAAAGTAGGTACGAATACCATTTAAAGTCAAATTATTTCCGGAAATTTTTTCGAGCTCACGAATATTTTGAAAATTTTCTCAAAATATTCGTGAGCGAGAAGGAATTTCCTGGCATAATTTGATTTCGAATGGTATTTGGTAAGAAAATTTCACACCAATAATTATTGACGTTTATAATAAAAAAAAAGATAGGGAAGCAATGAAAAAAATTTTTTTACCAATTTTAGTTACATCGAAGCATCAGTTTTGGATGTAATATATCTTTTATTACTTTCGAATACTGAGTTTACTTTACTAAAACCGGTAGAAAATTTTGTTTCAGCAATAAGTCTACCAAGGGTCTACGTATACTTTATAACATTTAAGCTTTAAGGACGGTCCAAATTTTTTTTCTACCAATTTTGGTTACATAGAAGCATCAGCTTCGGATGTAATATATCTTACATTACTTTCAAATATTGAGTTTACTTTACTAAAACTGGTAGATAATTTTATTTCAGCAATAAGTCTATCATAGATCTATACCCTATAAAACCTAGGCGTTAAGGTTGGTTCAAACTTTTTTTTACCAATTTTAGTAACATAGAAACACCAGAATTTAAGGTACATTTAGTAATTGTTGCGAAATCGTTTGTCTTTAAGAAGTAAATAAATTATAATATACTTATTGTTTAACTTTCTTTATTTCCGAGTTTTTTTTTTCAAATAATATAATATAAATAAGTTAAACAAAATACGTTTTATAAAGTTGTGTATCAATTGTCACTTTGTCTTATGTCAAAAAATTTCCACTATAATACCCTCCAGGGTACCCCAGGAAGAGAAAATTTCCGAAAAAATACATAGGTTACCATGGCAACGTTGAGAAATACTTGTATTCTATTGGTCGAAAAATGTTGATGTGAAATTTTCAGAATAATTTTGGTTTCTATAAAACAGCTATCAAAAAATACAAAAATAGTTTTGTTAATTGTCGATTTAATAGCTAATGTAGAGGAAGTCCAAAAAAACCCATGAAAGTGTGTAAATAAAGCTTTTCTTGTAAAAGGTATAATAAGTGATAATACTGGACTCCGTTTTGGGCATTCTTGAGTTTAAAAGTTACGGAACATAATACAAATCCTTTTCTTTAACACAAAACTTAAATAATAAGCTTATTTACGGTCCAAGTCACGTGCACTTCTACCTAAATGACTCTAAATTTTCAAATCCCTTTTATCTAAGGGTGAGCTTATCTAACTTTGTTTATCTTCTTAACCTCGTGTCGCCATTTTAAATAAACATTTATAGAAATTCCAATAAGGGTACGTTCTTATCGTCCCGCACCAAAATATTGTACCCTTGTTATTTGTATATTTTAAGCTTGCGTTGACAGATTAATGGGTTTGTATGGTGAAAGGTATCGATTTCTCAAAAACTATCGATAGTTTTGTTTGTTTGAGATCTAAAATCGCATTTAATAATTAGCTCTAAGAATCAGATAGATAAACTGCACTATGAGAAAACAAAAATAGGTTCATAAAATAATTTTAATAATTGTAGAGTTTAAATCAAAGACGTTTACATACATATCGCACACTCTCTTCAATAGTGACAACTTAAAAAATGTTTCAATAACACTAAAATGTTGGACTTTCATTGTCTTTATTTGTTAATTGATACACAACGTTTCGGTTAGTGATGTATCTCCAACCGTTTGCAAGTGATAACTAAAAACTATTCTTAAAAGCTACGACTTATATACTATCCCATGTTCACCGAAGCTTGACCGACTTGTCACGGTTCAGCAACGGCAGCCAGATATTCGGAATGTCTACACTAGGATTGTTAAACACATTTTTGTTGTTTGCAATTATTACAGTCCTATATAATATTAAACCAGCATTTAAATCCCAAACGACTCTGAGATGTATTCTTACTAAGACGAGACCGGACAACAATGTTTTAAAAAATGACCGTATCTACCAAATTCCCTGTGAATGTGGTGAAGTATACATCGGAAAAACAAAAAGACCACTAGAAATTAAATTAAAGAACACAAAAAACATACGGAACGAGGTGAAACGTCGAAATCAAAGATTGCAGAACATGCATGGTCAAAACAACACCGTATACAATGGTCGGAAGCAAAAATTTTTCATAAAGAAACCCACTGAAAACAAAATTTATGGAAGCTGTAATAATTGCAAACAACCAAACTGTATTTAGCAAACCTAGTGTAGACATTCCGAATATCTGGCTGCCGTTGCTGAACCGTGACAAGTCGGTCAAGCTTCGGTGAACAACGGATAGTATATAAGGTCGTAGTGTTATCTCGTAGGGCACTTCTCTCTCTTTCTAGAGATAACTTCGAGACTCTCTCTCTTTCTATTCTGATCTCAGGGGCAGCTAAGCTCGTTTCCGAGCTGAACTAGGAGTTCGTCGGTGCCCTTTTATTACCGGCTTAATCCTTGCATGTTCGGGCCGAGCTGAGCGTTGCACGCTGCAGCCGCCCTATCATGTTTGCTTTTTAAAAAAAAAAAATAAATTAAATTCCTTCCTTAAAACAAAATCCAAATAAACTGCAAATTTCCGGGTGGTTTTTCCCTGGGCCGGGTTTTTGGGCCCCGGCCGGGGTCTGGCTGTAAGGGGTTCCCCCTTTTTTTCCCCTTGGAACCAATTTGGGGGTGGGAGGCTGGGGAAGCCCGGCCTGGCCCCCCAATCCCCCCCCTTTTTTAAAAATTCGGGTTTTCGTCCCCTTTGGGGTTGATTTTCTAAAAGGCCGGGCCCGATCGGGTGGCCGGGGGGTTTTAAATTGAAGGGGGAAATTCTGCCCTTCCCCCTTTTTCCCTTTTCCCCAGGGTGGCCGTGGACTCTAGGACCTGGGCCCCCCCTTCAAAGTTCACTATCCTGTGACTCACCAAAATGACTGTGCCCCCTACATCGTGTTTATTTGTAAGGGGGGTTTTTCCTTATACCAACTGGGCTTATACAAGCCGGACGCAAGTTGGCCCCCTTTTCCCAAGTGCTGGGTGACCAGAGCCTGAATTAAGGAACCCCACGACCTGACGGCTGAAGGGGTGCCGAAGCAACCGCAGCGCCGGGAAAAAGGAGTCGTAACACCATGCCAAAAATATTCCCCCCCTTAATTGGTTTCCCTGATTGATAAGTCGTTAGCTCTAACGCTACCCATTACCAATCAGCGGGTTCTGGGGCCCTTTCCCCCTTAAGTTAAAAACCCAAAATAACATTTAAAAAATTAAACCCCTTAGTCCAAAACAAATACACACTAATTTACAAAAGACTGAAAATTATTACAAAAAAAAATTAAATTAAAAACTTGGTCATGATTAACTTTCTAGACCCAAAATTCCCCCATGAAATCTGATGTTTTAACCCGTTATTAAACACAAGTTTAACCGCCGCGTAAGGCAAGGGGCAAAACGCTGTCTAACAGTAATTTTTCGCGCTGGGCCCCCTGACTAGCGCCCCCTCCCTGTTTACACAACAGAGTGAAAAAATTCTTCCATTAAAAAAAAAATTGATAGCCCCTAAAAAAATATTTTCCCCAAAACCCCTTATTAGACGGCTAGAGGTGTTTCCTCTACGCCGGCACGGCCAGAACTGCCTCGATTCCGTATCAGTAGCTTTTAAGAATAGTTTTAGTTATTACTTGAAAACGGTTGGAGATACATCACTAACCGAAACGTTGTGTGTCAGTTAACAAAAAAAGACAATGGAAGTCCAACATTTTAGTGTTATTGAAACCACAACATTGTCTAACACTTTTAAAGAAACGTTAAAAAATGTTGTTTTACAGTGGAGCAAAACGAAAATATACCTTGTAGTTTAATAGTTTTACTTACCCAATTTTACACTGAGATTTTGTCTGGATGTTAATTATTAGTATAACCTAAATTATGTTTTATTTAATAAAATAATGAAGATTATTATGTTAAAAAAATGAACAATTTCTGATTTAAATAGAATGAAGCAACTTATATCGAATTTTACTGGAATTACAAATAGAATAAAATCAATGATAGATATAATAATTACTAAATGCAGACTTAAAAAAAAAACAAAATTGAGAGATCTTAATTTAAGCTATGATTGAATATTTGTTGAAAGTGAAAATTTTGTAACAAAAAACAAATTTTAAAAAAATATATAGGCTATACAAGCTGGGTATGAATCGAATCGAGGAGTTGATTCCTTTTTGGATTCGAAGGCTGGAATCGATTACCTTTTAAAAATAAGATCCGTAATCCGGATTCGTTTTATAATTTTAAAATGATTCGGAATCGATTCCTTTTTGAATGAATGGGATTCCAAAAGAAATTGATTTCTTATATTTCTAATTTAAGACAAATCGGTTTATAAATGCCAAAATCCGCCATTTTGAATACGCAATTTCAAATTTCCAAATTTTGACTAGCACCCTCAAAAACCCCTGTATCCTGAATCTAAGACAAATAGGTTTATAAATGCCAAAATCCAAAATTTTAAATCTTCCATTTTAAATTTCCAAATTTTTATCAAATATTTCTAATCAGCATCACAGTGATTTTTGGAAATATTGACAAAGAATTTTAAAACATTTGCCTATTAAAATATCTAAATAAGAACACACCCAACATGTGATTTTTAACCAAAATATGTTGTTTTTCAGTACCCGAGGAACACCATTTTAATGAAACATTTCTTTTCGTAACCATAGAGTATGGTACCCAAAAACGGGCATAAATTTTACTTGAATCTAACTTAAAAGTTTTGATTACGCGATCTTCATAATTTTTTAATATGTTATTTTTGGGTTAACTCTGAGGGACATTTAAATGAGACATTTTATTATTTCTATTCAGTGTGTCGTACAAAAATGAATTTAAAATTTTAATACATTTTTATATTCCGCAAGCAAAAAAATTATTAATCGGTACTTGTAAAACTTCCTGTAAAATTACAGTAGGATGTCCCATTTATAAGTTGCTTGAGGTTATCTCAAGAATTACATTTAAAAACCTTATGAAGATCTAGCATCGCAAGTTTTGGAATACAGTTCGACATAATGTGTCATTTAAGGGTGATTCCATGTTGATCTCAGAAATAACATATTCAAATTTAAAGAATATTTACCAAAAACTAATTTGGCCAAGAGTTATAGCACTTCAAAATAAGGCTAAAATTAAATTTCGTGGCTCGGGCATCGTGCCAAAATGTTTGACGCTTGATTTATCATCTTGATTATGTAGTATCATTCGTAACTACAAAAACTAAAGATGATCCGGATTCGTGATCCGATAAATAGGAATCGATTACCCGGATTCTATTCCTTTTTTTCTTTAAAAAGGAATCGTGATTCGTATTGGTGATTTGATTTCTTTACGAGGATCCGGATCCGTAAATCGACAGCCAGTGTTACTGATCAAAAAGTTACCCATCAGTAGCTGTTACCAATTTGACGTTAAGTTAACGACAATTCGTTACTAAGTCAAGTTTGCCTACAAGTTGTTGACAGTCTACCACCGGAAATTGCATCGAAATTGTCAGCAACACTAGTAGTCAAATACCGACAATAACTTGCAACGTAACTCTTTGAAGCCAAGTTGTCCTTAAGTTATAAGAAATTTACTGCCAATTTTTCTACAACTTTGTATTTGACTTCTTTTCCGACAACTTGACTACAATTTGCGACAGTAAATTCCCGGCTAATTGCCATCCACAACGGCTATCTGGGTAAAAGACTATTTAAAAAAATAATACTGTTGATCAAATCATTGCATATGCCCTATAATAAGCCAAGTTTATAATTATATAAGGCGATGTTTAGTAAAAGTAACTTTTATTCGAGTAGCTCCAATACGAGATTCTGTTCGTTCCACAACTCTGTTGGCACGAGCCTTATTCAGCCTTGCCCAGGCAATGACATGTAAATTATATAAACCAGTCTCAGACTGACTAAGTTCCAATATTGCATTTCGGATGAGAGTAGAGCGTGATTTTTATGTTACCTGGTCTCGGAATAAACGGAGCTAATCTGGAGTAGTAGGTCTGTTTGTTATTCAGAAATAGTTTACACTTTTTGTTAGTAAAGCCATCTCACCGACGCGATGGTGTTATTTAGGACTAGGTGTGTACAAAAACTGTAAAATAGTGCAAACTAAAACACTTTGGATTTTCGTATCAGGTGACATGTGTTGGGAGTCATTCTGTAGAAGCGTTCTGACAGTTTAAGAACGATTCTACTGGTTAAAAAGAATATACTAAATGTTGCGTATTTAATTGATATTTGACTTTTGACTAATTTATCTTAAAACTTCGTACAAAAATATTGAGAGAAAAGAAATTTTCAAAATGATCTGAACGGGTGGGAATTTCTTGGTTTTGCTCTGAATAAAATAAAGTGACATTTTTAAGTAAATGAAGTAAAAATAATAATACGTAATAAACGCCTGCGTTCTCGAATAATTATTTATTGTCATTTATTAGTTATTATTTATATATGTTAACTACCTGGCCCATATTAAAGTACTTGTTAGTAAAATATTTATTTTAATGATATTTTTATTAAAATTTTTGCTTTTGTTGCATTGTTTTCTATAGTGTCCGACCGAAAGTTCGGTTTCGGCCAAAATTGGCCGAAACTTTTGCCGCAACCGAAACTGATTTCGGAAGTTGTTGTGCACGTAATTTTAGTAATTATTACTTTTATATAAGAGGAACCTAAAAGATAAAATAAATGATTACAACAAAATTAATATACTGTGTTTTCATTTCATGTCCTAATTAATGCAGAATTATGGATAAAATGCACCAAATTTCAGTATTTTAAGGATTTTTATACTTGACCACGTGAGTTTCGGTTTCGGCCGAAACTGAAGCCACGGCCGAATATTCGGTTTCGGCCGGAAAACCAGTTTCGGTCGGACTCTAGTATTTTATGGTGTTTAATTGCAAAAGTGTAAAACTTTTTTTAACTTTGCATTACTTATGCCAAAATTTTCCAGTCCTAATTAAAATGTCAATTTTGACAGATGAGCCATGTCATTTTAGCGAGCGCGTCTACATAATTTTTTATAGAATTTAAAGCACAAAATAATGCCAAACTTACCTTTTTTTTTAATTTGATAAAAAAAGTTCATATTACGCGGATTTTTTGAAAGACGCTATATGTACAGGATGTCCCAAAATCGAGCCTCATTATTGGGATCTCGGAAATAGAAGAGATACGAGGTCGTTTAAATCAAGTCAAAGTTGCACAATCTGATGCTGATTAAAATACCACCTTAAAAGTTTAAAAAGTTATATTAATTAAAATATTTCAGAAGACTTTTGAAAAAAACCGAATATTCGCGATTTTATTTTTATTTTTTTATTAGTCTATTTGAATAGATATAGCAAAATAAAATTTACATTCTCATTGCTACTTTTTCTGTTCTACAATACAGTGTTATTAGATTTATACATAGACGTGTCGTTATTGAGCTGCCATCATCAACTTTATTTTTTTTTAATACGTTTTTGGATTTTTTATAACGAATTTTAAGAGCTTTTAGTATGCCAATACCAATGATATATCACATTTATTCGGAAAAATCATTTTAATGTTTTCCTACCCAAAATCTATTATCTGTCCCTCTCTAGCACATGATTTCTTATGGAAATTGCCATTAATATGAATTTTTAGAATAAGTGCGATACATCGTTGGTTTTGGGATCTTAGAGAAATGTCGGTGTATAAATCTAATAACACTGCCTTGTAGAACAGAAAAAGTAGCAATAAGAATGTAAAATTTATTTTGTTACATCTATTCAAATAGTCATAAAAAAATAAAAATAAAATCGCGAATATTCGTTTTTTTCCAAAAGTCTTTGAAAGTATTTGAAATTTCTAAGGTGGCATTTTAATCAGCATCATACTGCGCAACTTTGCCTTCATTTAAACTACCTCGTATCTGTTCAGGTTATCGAGATCCCAAAAGATGATCTAAAATTTGGAAACCCTGTACATATATTAAAAATTATAAAATATATATATATATATATATATATATATATATATATATATATATATATATATATATATATATATATAATTTATATATATTTTTTTTTTTTTTGATATTTATTATAATTTTGTTTGTAATAAAATTCAAATTGGCGATTGTTCCGTGTACTGTGCTTTATCTTATGGGTTAATTTATTAAAATAGGAACACAGCATATCATCGTACTTATAAAACCAAGTTTATAGAAGGCGTGCAGGCGAGCCATTGTCATTTGTAGTATAAAATATGCTATAATGGAAAAATGTAAACCAGTTTTCGAGAGAAAGAGGCCGTTACATTATACGACAGTTTGGGCGACTTGCTTATTGTTATTTTTTATGGCAACAAGAGGTTTAACTTAAGTGCCATATGTCGACTTTTATTGTTTAAGTTATTGTTGATTTACATATTCGGTGTCCGGAGATTGAAGATAAGCGAATAAGTATATATCAGATATCTTACTGTTGAGTTACAAGAACAGGGAATTCAGATTTCCATGTTGTTTCTGGTATTTCGGATTAAGTTTCTTGAAATGGCCTTACCGATCACCCGATTCATATCCTAGCGTTATTTTTTTACCTAAGAGGCAAGTTTCACACAATCAAATTAAGAACTCAAATTAATATGTTTTAGTAAAATATGTATATAATCCACAAAGCAGGCTTCTTTGCACTATTTTTTTTTCTCTATGTAATAAAACCATAATTATTAACAGTCCTTATCTTAACTGTATTTCACGTAATTTAAAACAGTTTCTGATTGGTCAACGACATTGTCCCGGCTATGGTTGCTGAATATATTAGTACCATTATTCGACTATAGAATGATTACTAAGACAATTACTAAAACAACAAGTGTTTTTTATTTCAAATAAGTGTAAAATATCTTAAAAACGAAAACACCCAAAATTAAAAAAAAATCTTTGGTTATGTTGGAAAGAATTAAATGGGCCGTCAGAAATAATGAAGAATAGGTAGTTTTCAAGAATATTTATCTTCATTGGATTTTATTACTTAGAATATATATTTGAGGTATGAAATATCGAAAAATCATAACCCGGACACTCGAAAAGTGGGAAAAGTGCCTAAAAATGCAAAAATATGCAAAAAAGTGCATTTTTTTGCGGTTATTGACATTTTTCGAGGGTTTTTTAAAAAAGTTTAATTAAAAAACAAAATAAATTGTGAAAACATTTTTTTTAGTACAGTACAAGATTTAAGTGACATTGGGTCATGGATCTTTTATGGATCGTTTTGACTGAATAATTGCATCAAAACGTGCAAGATCAGCACCCGCTTAAAAAAAATGTTACAAATTGCTCCTAAACGCTGGTTACGAAAATATAAATCAATAAAAAAATGAATTTACGTATTTTTTTAAGTATATTTCATTTTTTTTTTGCGCCCTCCCCTTCTGGGGGGGGGGAAATAAGTTGATAAAAAAATTATTTACTGTTAATAAGTATGTAAATTGAGTAAATTTATATTAACAAAAGATATTTTTTTTATTTATTTTTTCAAATTTCCAAACCTCCATAGAATAACGTTTGTCGTAATTATTTTTTTAAAGTTAAATTTTAAAAAAATATATTTACTTTTCTTTACATTAACATAAAAAATACGAAAATTCATTTTTTTATTGTATTTTTTATATGTGTTTTATGTGAGAAAATAGTAAAAAAATGTCCTTTTAAATTTGAATTTAGCCCCATCATCAGTCAGCCATTTTGATTTTTCCGATTATCTCTTCAAATTCGTAAAAAGCGACCTCTAAAACCCCCGAGTATAAAATTTGGACGATTATTTATACGTTTTAAAGCGATTGGTAACATTTTTTTACGGGTGCAAATTATGCACTTTTCGATGCAATTATGCAGTCAAAACGGTCCATAAAAGATCCCAAATGACCCCATATGTAACTTTTATATTGTAATATACCAAAAAAAAAAAATTCACAATTTATTCTGATTTTTTCAAGGGTTTTTCAAAGAAGTTCTTTTTTGAAAACCCCTTGAAAATGCCCAAAAATCGCTAAAAATGCATCTTTTTACGCATATTTATGCACTTTCCCCACCTTTTCGAGTACCCGGGTGCCGGGTTATGATTTTTCGATTTTTATACCCCAAATAACTATTCTAAGCAATAAAATCTAATGGAAATAAAATTTCTTAAAAACCACCTATTTTTCATTATTTATGACGACCTAGAAAGTAACTTTCTTTCTGGGAGGTCGGATTGCATAGAGTCCTGAAAAATTCCAAATTTTCCGATCCAAGCATAACTTTTCACTTGTAAACCGTATTTTTTTAAATATTATGAAAAATAAACAACAACCTTAAATCCAACAGGCAGCACGCTTTTCTCGATTCTTTTTAAACGCGACTTGTATACATTTAATCGGGGGGGTTTAAAAACACTATCGTCAAAGACGCCTTATGCCAATTGAATAGATAAAAAAGTCGCGATTTTTGGGCAAAAATGTGTACTTTTTTTTAAACGTGTTTTTTACCATTTTCCAAGTGTCGTATAAAAAATGGTAAATAGGTTTTTGAAAGGCAATTAGACGATCTGACGGATTGGTTTTTTAAATTATATTTCAAAATAAGGAGGCAATTTACGATCAAAGTCGACACTTTTTGCGTGAATTTCAAAAATTCATATCTCCGAAAGTATTTACTCTAGCTACTTGAATTTTGAATATGTTTTAGAGCAAATATTGGACAGTATGCCAAAAATATTTCAGAATTTTAGCTTTAATAATTAATTAATAATAAGTTTACTGACAAACTTTACTGACTATTTCGTCTAGTATTTTAGTTTATTAGTATATTAAATATACTAGTTATAATTCCTACCTAGCCTATATTTATAGGCGCTAGGAAAATATGTTCAGTTTAAGTCGATAAACAGTTTTGATTATGCCTTTTCAGTTTTTAAAGAGGTCCTATGTAGTTCAAATATTGTTAAGTAGAATTGGCAACATCGAATTTTTGGTAGTGTTGACGTCACAGCACTAAATCGCGTTTTTGGTAGAATTTTAAGGTACTATACAGAATATTTTTGGGTAGGTAATATTGGAAACATTTAGTAGTAGTTTCATTTAGAAAATAATATGCAACTCGCCTAGTATAGACCAATTTTTATATCAGTCATAAAAGTCGCATGTTTTAAATCGTAAACAGTGTTAAAGACATAATGAGCAACATCTCAATTATGATTATTTTATTTGTGGAAATGTTGTCAGGACAATTTAAAGCTGACATTTTTAACGAATGTAGGTTTTACTATTTTTAGCACGCTTCAGCATTCATTATACTAATTGCTAAATTTTGTACAAATACAGGATGTGTTTTAAATTTTACGACGTCAATCATAGGCCGTAAACTGCCATGTATGGGTGTTATTTTGTTGCAGTGCTATATTATGACATAAAATGTTTTAAAAGTTGTAAAATTATCTTTTACTGTCTCTTTTGTTTTTTTTTTCATGTTGGGACAGCCCACGAAGAAAAATTCAGTAATAACATACCGTGGGTGTTCTTAGTTAAATAAGAGAAAGACCTCTTAAAGAATTGGAGACAGAACAGATTCTGCAAGATAGTTACTAAGGGTAAAGAAACGAACAAAATGAAATGTTCGGGGTCTCTCCAGATGGACTGTAGGGTGACACAAAAAAGTAACACTTCGAGTTGCTTTATTTGAAAATGCTGGGAAAAGATATATACCGCCTAATATCTTGGACCGGAAAGCCGTGAAAATATTTTGAAAAGAGTGCCCGGTTCAATACAGCTTGTGGGTGATCAGGAAAGAAAAGCTTTTTTTAAGAATGGGGTCTTCTGTAAATGAAATCCAGAATGGTAGAGTTGTCGAAAACGCCATTCTTCATATATAATAACAGTTTTCAAAACAGAGATACAAGGATGCAGATTAGAAACAGAAAAATACTTTTTTGACACTAAAGCAGAATCCTAGCTCTTTTAAAGCTGCATTGGATAGATAGACGTGAAGCAGCAGATATTTTTAATGAAAGAAATAGAAGTTCATTACTTTACTGTACCTGATTTTTAATTTTTTAGGGAATGACAAATTTTATGTTTGTTGCAATAAAACTAAATAATAAACACAACTTTGAAATTTTGCAAAAATTCTCTTTAACATTAGTAATGATAATATGCCTGGTAAAAAACGCTCATTGAAAGTACAAAATTTTTATTTTAAATGTTTATTAAAAAATTAATATACAAACATAAATCCTACCAGAATAATCGCGGACGCACATGGAAAAGAACAAATAAGTGTTAAAGGTAACATTATTATTATTCTAATTATGAATTAAAACTAGCAACAAAAGGTATGCATTATGTATGCACTAAATGTACCTAAATCTCAAAAGCAATAAAGCAATGGTTTGGTTAGTGCCGAAGCAATAACCTGACAATTAACAAATCAAAATTAATTTACATAGAACGGAAAATATTTAAAACGCATAAAAAAATAAAATTATGTGCAAAAAAATTATTAACGCGTATGTCCACCACCTCATTTGTTTTTTTTATGTGTTTCCGCGATAATTTTAGTAGGTTTTTTAATGAAGTCTATTAATTTGTACAGTTTTTTAATAAACATTTAAAATAAAAATTTTGCACTTTAAGTGAGCGTTTTTTGATATGCATATTATTATAACTAATGTTTTACCTTATTAAATAGAGTTTTTGTAAAATTTTCATGCTATGTTTAACATCGTTCGAACAAACATAAAGTTTGTGATTCTCTAAAAAATTAAAAATCTTTGTTAATGCTACAAATATGTTTGAATTTGAACAAAGTTATGCGAAATTGATTTGATATTGAATAATTTATGGGAGTGTTTAGGGAGAGAATATTAAAAAAAAAATAAAAGAAATTTTAAAGGTTTTCCAAAAAAAAGCAAAAAAAAATCTTTGGAGGCCATGTTTTGGTATTTAGACATAACTTTTAATTCTAAACTTTTTTGAAATAAGGGAACTTTACTTCTCTAAAATTTTTATATTTTTTGACCTACCCTGTATGCTGTTTGACTTGCAACTATTCTAAGTGCACCTAAAATGATGATCGAACATGCACCAACTTTCGGCAATATTTGTATTTTGATTGTGCAATTAATAAAAAAATCCCATATGTTGCACAATTAAATGACAACTGTATATATATATATATATATATATATATATATATATATATATATATATATATATATATATATATATATATATATATATATATAGCATTTGTACCATTTAAGGTCATTTTCGAAAATAACGCACTTGAGATTAAAATCATGCACTCTTTATTGTGCAAAACTTGGCCGTTTATAAGTAAAGGTAAGTATTGGCAGAATGTTTTAGCTACAGCGAACATGATTGTGTTATAAAGAGTTAAACTTGCCAAGATTGTTAGTACAAAACAATATAAAACATAATAAATTTCAAATAAAATTGTTTAAGATGCGCGATGTTTAACAGTTCCTGTGTTTTGACTTTACTTTGTGCATGTCCTGCAAACTGGCCCTAAGAATCAAACTTGCCCTCATGTCCCAGGCCTCACCATACCGATTGGTCAAGTTTTCGGCGCGTCATTGTGGTGCTATAGTCAAAATCCGTAAAATAAGTGACGATACTTATATTTAAATTTTGTAAACTTTGTCTTTGGCTACTTACCACTGGATTAATGAATCTCTCTTAAACGATAAAGCATCTTGGCGGCAAAATTACCGCTATAGACCCTGAAAAAGTAATTTATTAACACCGCCTATATGTGTGTTATTATTTCACGTAAATATTTATGCGTTGAACTAGCATGTGAAACGGAGTCAACTGAATTTTTCCCATGAACTTAGTTATTTACATTTTGTCTATGTGTATACGTTAAATACCATCATTAAGTAATTGGTAATGAAGTAAAAGTAAATAGACAATCTGGAAAATATCTAAAAAAGATTATCCCACCGAATTACAATGTTTTTAGTCCAATCAAGTGGTGTCACATGATAAGAATGATTGTTTTGTGACTAGAAACGTATATGTGAAAAACTGTCTACTAGCTTCCTCAAATTTTTTTATAAAAAAAAGAAGATGAAGGACAAAGCCTAGTTCAAATTTGATCCAAAACAATTAAAAAGGGTTTTTTTTTGAATAACCAACGTAAAAAATAATTAAACCATGTTCAATAAAAGTGGATATATTAAAAATGTAATATGATTTTTTAAATCCCTGCTCCAATAAGTTTAAAAATAACATACAAATTATTATATTTATTATTATTATATTTTTCTCTTGGGTTAGTTCACGAAAGCTAAAAGCCCAAGAACTAACGTACAGTATGTGCCACAATAATTCGTTGATTTCTCGTTTTACCTGCTACTGTTAGTCGTAAAACTCAATATACTTTGGGTACCCGCATGTAGGTTCGGACTTAAAATTTTCTTTATTTATTATTGTACCTACTTTTTGGTATATTATGTAGGTTATAGGCAAATTGCAGGTGTTAAATATAAAGCAGAGTCTTTTCGTCTTTGTTCATCAGTCGTTTGAAGTTTGTCAAGGTATTTTCGTGTGTGTTATTGAGCATCCAAAATAGCTAACCTAAAATATTAATATTAGTAGGTAACCAGGACCTGTACCCTTTCAAAAGGTGCGGTGCCTACACAATAGATATTTGTCAGGGAACCTATTTATGGTTGGGTTTTCCACTGAGGGTTGTAATTGAAATTTTATTGCGGTCAAGAAATCAACGAATTATTGTGAAACGTACCATACACTGGATGTCTAAAGTGAAGTAAGGGGTAATTTATTGACACGAGACTTAAAGATTTGAAGATTTGGAGAAAAGGAAAGATCTCTACAGGCAGTACCTATATTTTACAGCCTAGACACTCTCGAGATAAAAGAACGAAGACCAAAAGGAAAAGCTCTAATTTGAAGTCTTCTCATTAACCACCAATTTAAGAACTAACTTAGTCTATTCACCAAATCATCCATAAGGTTCGATTGTGAAAAAGGAGGACAATTATTATAAAAATATCAGTATTTACCCCTCTCACCCCTTACCTTGAAATGATTTTGCAAAAAAACATTAGATTGCCTACTTGCCTTAAGTATTACATCTATATTTATTAAATAATTATATCTCATTCCGTTCAGAAGGTATGGCGCCAACATACACACGTACCGACGAACGAGAATGTGAAACCACGTATTTTGTAATCTAGGAGCAGTTTTATACATGCAAGAAGTTCTCCAAATTGCCATACCTGAGTAACTTTAACTAAAATTTTCGCTATAATAATTCTGAACATGTTCTTAATTTTAAACAAGGAAATCAAGAAAATGCGCGAGAATCGACGCAGATCAAATTTTAGGGTTGATTCAGCCTAAAAAGAGGAGACTTAATTAAATCAAATACGTTTCCCATTGCTAAATTTTGATTAAGTATCAGAATTTCATATTGTCAACATCTCTGTAGATCATTTTTGCAAATGGAAATCGATGGATTTTTTTCTGCCAAATGAAAATCAAATCTGCGGTTTACTAAATGATCTGTGTGTAAAAAAATGATATATAGGACTGTTTGGGTTGCCCTGTTTTAATATAGAACAGGTTGTCTATCATGCAACATCCCACAAAAAACTAATATATGATCGTTGACAGTAATATTAATTGAAAGAGGGGAAGATTTCTAAGGCATTAAAATCTATGGTTTCAGGTGTTTAGTATTTACTTAAGAAAGTTTCTATAAATAAATCTTTCTTGTCAAGGTTTTATAGGGTTATTTTTACTGTGAAATAAGTATGCTTTTCTATAACTATAAAGAACTTGTTTCAGTTATGCTGTTATGGATCTTTGGCTACGACATTCACACTGTGTTATGGTAATTTTGTGTTTTTCCAAATATTTTAAAATTTTGGAATTGATAAACTTTGCCATTATCTTACAAACAACTGAGAGAAGAGATACAGAGTGTCCCAGAATATGTGGGTAATCTCTCGGAATCTAATAGAAAACCTAAAAATATTATGACAAGTTCCCATAAACTTTTTTCCTATGACCCTCCCCTACGGAGATACAGATACCAAACGGACACCCCCAGAAATCGTTTTTGTTTAAATAACTTTTAAAATACTTTGCGTAATTTAATATTTTTTTAATATGATGGTTACTAGATAAGTCTTCTTAAAATGAACCCAATAAATCATATTTGGCTTATTTAGTTTGCCAGGGACGGACTAGCTCTGACACAATAATAGCAATTTTTTAGCACCCTGTATGATAATGGCACAACAATATTATTTTTGGATAGCTTTAACCTTAAACTAAAAAAAGGGTACTCTTGTTTGACATCGATAAAATCAACTGTTTACGAGAAAATAAATATCATGGATGGTAATTTTTTTACATTATACAGGGTGTTTTCTAATTGTACGTCAATATGTAGGGAATCAATTTTTGGGTCTATTTTAAGAAGAAAACTTCATATGAACGTATGTCCTAAACGTCTTTTTTGAGATACAAGGTGGCAAAATGTTCAAAAATAAATCATTTATTATTAATATCTGTAACACCACTTTAGATATGTACTATGCATCAAGAAGCATTTTTGAGTGTACCACATTTTTTTATTTTCACCAGTGGCGTTCGTACAAAATTTGACCTGCCTATTTTGGCAAATAAAAAAAAATGTGGTCCACTTAAAAATGCTTCTTGATACATAGTACATATATGTCAAATTTCATTAAAATATCTAAAGTGGTATTACAGATATTAAATATAAATGATTTATTTTTAAAAATTTTACCACCCTGTATCTCAAAGGTAAAGACGTTTAGGACATACGTTCATATAAAGTTTTCTTCTTAAAATGGACCCAAAAATTGATTCCCTAAATATTGACGCACAATTAGAAAACACCGTGTATAATGTAAAAAAAAATACCAACCATGATATTTTATTTCTTGTAAACAGTTGATTTTATCGATGTCAAACAAGAGTACTTTTTTTAGTTTAAGGTTAAAGCTATTCAAAAATAATATTGTTAAGCCTTTATCATACAGGGTGTTAAAAAAAATGCTATTATTGTGTCAGAGCTAGTCCGTCCCTGGCAAACTAAATAAGCCAAATATGATTTAATGGGTTCATTTTAAGAAGACTTATCTAGTAACCATCACATTAAAAAAATATTAAATACGCCTAGTATTTTAAAAGTTATTTAAACAAAAACGATTTCCAGGAGCGTCCGTTATGTACCTGTATCTTCGTAGGGGAGTGACATAGGAAAAAAGCTTATGGGAACTTGTCACAATATTTTTAGGTTTTCTATTAGATTCCGAGAGATTGCCCACATATTCTGGGACACCCGGTATATGTCTATATTTAACAAGTCGAGTTTTAGATCCTTTTTTGGGGATACGTTGCAGACGGGATACCTTCCAGATATCCAAAAAACTTCCTTTATTACAAGAAATTTACATTTTTTTAAGTGGAGTGCTATCATGTTATGGAGCCCAGACGATTTTTTCGTATAAAAAAAAAGAATGAGCTTGGCCTGCTTGATATTAAATATTATTTCCAATGTCTTGTGCGTAGCCAAAATTATTTCTTTTGATATTCCAAAGCAACATAAAAGTAGTTTACTTCTTAAAATAGTGAATCTCTGGCGTTAAAAATAGAAACTCTAATTTAAAAGAAAACAATTTGTTTAATGTGTAATATAAGATTAAGCATTTTTTTTCTTGAAAAAGAAGATTTCCTGGCATTTTTAAACATAGTTTTATACTATAAAATAACCTCATCATTTTAAGAAATCAAACATCGAAACATATTGCAGTCGAACCTGCAAAACTTTTCGACAAAAACAAGTCGTGTGCCCTAAAGCCAAACATCCAACTCATAATAAGTACAAACTCCCCA
>JAHBCN010001654.1:67375-110831 GCA_019359885.1 Listronotus oregonensis | reverse complement strand
GGGAAAATTTCTAAGGCATTAAAATCTAGGTTTTTTGGGTGTTTAGTATTTTTAAAAAAGTTTCTATAAATAAATCTTTCTTGTCAAAATTTTATGGGGTTATTTTTACTGTGAAATAAGAATGTTTTTTATAACTATAAAGAACTTGTTTCAGTTATGCTGTTATGGATCTTTGGTAAACTTACACGTTTTGATAATTATTTTTTTTAAATTTTTTTTAAAAATCATTATCTTACAAACAACTAAGAAAGTATGTTATGTCTATATTTAACAAGTCGAGTTTTAGATCCTTTTTGGGGATACGTTGCAGACGGGATACCTTCCAGATATCCAAAAACCTCCTTTATTACAAGAAATTTACATTTTTTTAAGGGATGCTATCATGTTATGGAGCCCAAACGATTTTTTGTTTTAAAAAAAAAGAATGAGCTTGGGCTTGATATTAAATATTATTTCCAATGTCTTGTGGTAGCCAAAATTATTTCTTTTATATTCCAAAGCAAATAAAAGTAGTTTACTTTTTAAAATAGTAATCTCTGGCGTTAAAAATAGAAACTCTAATTTAAAAGAAAACAATTTGTTTAATGTGTAATATAAGATTAAGCATTTTTTTTCTTGAAAAAGAAGATTTCCTGGCATTTTTAAACATAGTTTTTATACTATAAAATAACCTCATCATTTTAAGAAATCAAACATCGAAACATATTGCAGTCGAACCTGCAAAACTTTTCGACAAAAACAAGTCGTGTGCCCTAAAGCCAAACATCCAACTCATAATAAGTACAAACTCCCAACAATGCAAAACGAAACAAAATAACTTTTTCAAAATTGCCAGTTCCTTTCTTTCCGCCACGCTTTGCCCTATTATTATTTAAACAGGTATAAAAATTATATTACTTAGGGGAGGACCGACTATATGGGTCATAAGTGTGGGAAATTAGGGGGACATTGGATTCCACACGTGACCTTCCGTAAAGTAAACGAGCAGAAGGGGAGAGGGGGTGTATGTGGGGTTAATAATTTGTTTTGAACGCTACGAGAGTTTTGATGGCTGGTTTGCAAATTGGGGGAGATGAAATTTGTGGGAAAAGTAATAAAAAAATGTAATTGACTTTTTGTTGAATAGTTGTTGTGTATAGGGGATTTTTAAGCTTTAAAAAAATCTCTCAAATAAAAGGCACACGTGTTTAAGTTACAAATTTCTGTTGCCCATCGACAAGGAGACCTGTCGGCTCGCATCCGTCGATTAGTAATTTTAAAATAAAAATAAAATAAAAAATAAAATGCTTTTATTGTCATTAATATTCCAAAAGGACATAGACAACGTCATTGTATATAGTAAACAAATTAAAACAATGTAAAAAAAAATCCTAAATTAAAATTAAAAAAACTTAATCCTAGATACAAAAAATGGAACAAAAAATAATTTACAACAAACAAAAATATATAAACATGATTACAGGAATACTAATCTTTAATCGACAAACAAAACCGGACGACAAAGTCCAAATAGAAAAAAAACAATAATCTATAATGGTTTGGTATCATGAATTTAAAAAGTCATACCAGAAGGACAAGAACCACCAGGCAGGAAAGAGTATCATAAGTATTCGTCTACCGAGTAATACTCTTTTTGAATTAAATAATTTTTAAGACTCATTTTAAAAGTGGTAATGCTTCTTATCCCTCTGATATCCGCTGGAAGGGCATTAAAGATCTTAATGCAGCTCATCGTCGCACCCTTACCGAACAAAGCAGTACTATGAGACGGAATGACGCCTCTAGTTCGCATGTGATTACTTAAGTCCGAATTTGTCTTAAAATACTGAGGATTAGTTTTGGCGAACAAGGCACAATTATAAATAAACAGTGACGGAACCGTGAGTATGTTCATTTCTCTAAATCTACCCCGACAGGATTCGTTAAAACCCATTCTTAACATAGCTCTGACTGCTCTTTTCTGAGTTACAAACACTCGAGAAGAATTTGTGACAGACGATCTATACCAAAAAATGATGCTGTATGAAATAATAGACTGAATACAAGCAAAGTAAAAGACTCGCAGAGTATTAATATTTACCTGATCTCGGAGATATCTAATTACATAGATTGCAGAACACATCTTCGAAACTATATAGTTCACCTGTTCATTCCACTGTAAATTTGCATCCAGGAATACCCCCAAGAACTTCACACAATCTACCTGTTTAATACTTGACACATTCAGAGTAGTGTACAGTGACTCAAGCGCATTACCCCTAAATTTAACTAAAACAGTTTTGTCACTATTTAGATAATATGTTATTCACTGAACACCAGTCAGCCATGTTCTGAGCAATTTCCATTGATCTGCGGGAAAGGCAAACGGTACTTGGGCCCGCTATTATACAGGAAGTATCATCAGCAAGCTGATATAAAGATTGAAGGTTAACAAATTGATTCATATCATTAGAAAAGATCACGAAGAGAATTGGTCCCAGTATAGAACCCTGAGGAACTCCCATAGAAATATTTTTGATTTGTAAGGTGGACCCTCCAAAGCTGGAACCCACTGTCACAGCGAATTTTCTGTTGGTTAGATACGTTATAAAGAGATTATTACCAGTACCTCGAATGCCAAGCTTTTCCAGCTTATATAACAATATCTCATGATCAATTACGTCAAAGGCCTTGGTGAGATCGAAATAAATACCAGCAACGGATCTCTTTTGGTCTACTTGTTCAAGAATATAGTGTAATGATTGAAATATGACTGGACCTTTTAGGTACAAAACCATGGTGACCTACAAAAAAGAGCGAGTATGTTATAAAATAGTCCAGCAGTCTAACATAAATTAATTTTTCAATAACCTTTGAAAATACTGGAAGTATTGACACATTTCTATAATTACCAGGTACCCGCGGGTCACCCTTTTTAGTCGCGGCCTTTTTTATGCAAGAAATATTTATACAGTGTGTCCCAAATTTTATATATGATGTTAAAGGTTAGTTTTTAAATTAAAACCTTAAGTTTCTTAAAGAGTATTTTTTAATCATTAATCAAGTTATAAATAACTGCCCAATAGACCTTTTAAGGGTATGCTCAGCGCAAGGCGAGCACTTTTTATAAATATGGCTGGGCAACAAGCATTATCACCTCTAATATCAGTGCAATTAAATGAAAATTTAATTGATGGTGCTTTATTAGTGCATCCTACCGTAGAAGCCCACAATTGTGTTCAGTTACGACGATGGTTGAAGTGTCATGGTCGTCTCCAAGTAGAAAATAAAGCCGAACTAGTTAAGAGGTTAGGATAACAATAATTTAGATGTCAAGTAAAGCTGTATTCTACTCGTCATGGTAATGAGTAAAAGTAATTACAAAAAAGAAAAAATAACTCTTATTTCTATGTTTTTAGCGAGGTTCTAGTTATTTTACCTAAGACAAAATTTACTATTTGAGGTTATGGTGCAGCTATTATATTTATAATTAATTAAATATATTACCTTATCATTAGTTTTCTTTTTTACACAGCTGATGGGGTCTGGATATGCGGTTGTTGGACCACATTATCCTTCAAAATGAAGTGAACAAATATAATACGTGTCTCTATTAACATTATCAATTCCTTGGACTCGACCATTACCTCGTCCACACCGCTTCGCCCAAAAATCGCATTTAGCACATTTGGGACAAATTTTTAAGAGCTTTTGCTTACTTATTTTAATGAGTTATTAGCGACATTCAAAACAAGGCTTTAAAAAAGTAATAAAATAATATAAATTCTCCTGAAAGAATTTACTACGCGTATCACTGCGACATACCCATAACAACAACGTTTTTTAGCCCCTTTCCTTATAAGTAACATTAAATATTTTAATTAAAATATTTGTATTACTATGTATGCACAATATTTTGAATTGAACTGTTTATAGAAAATTAATTATTAATTCTTGTTTAATTGCTAATTTTTTATAAACACATGCACTGCTTATACATTTGTAAATAAAGTGCCCGAAAATATAGCGGAAGTTGGAGCATGCGCACAAAAAATTTTCAACTATTACAAGGGCTATTTTAAACTTTTCTTCCGTGTCGTTTCCAAAATATTAAATAACGTTTTAGCTAATTTTTTTAAACCATTTTTTAAAATACTCTTTAAAAAATGGTTTAAAAAAATTAGCGATAACGTCATGTTAAGATTAAAAAAACCCTTATATTTTATTAATTTAAATTACTTTTTATTAAACTAAGTATAAAGATTCTTTTGAATACATTTTAACCACAACCGATGCATCCTAATGCTCATAAAAACCGATTATTTTAAGATAGTTTTGGTTGAATAACAAACGACCCTGGCGCAATACCTCCCGTGGCATTATTATACTGGATGATTCAGCTTTTCTTGACATAATCGAACTGTTTAAAAAAGTCCCCCGCCGATCTTCGAATCGAAACAGTAGAACGGCCGGCGTTATACAAAATTTAATGTTGTGGTTTCATTTTTATGTCTAAGAATTTTATACGAAGCCGGATTTGATATTTTTATGTATTTAGTATCTGATGGTAGTGTTTATTGTCAAACAATATTTATTAATTTATTATACCAGGTAAAAAACAAAAGGTGGGTTGGATGTATGAGGAAAGATTAACATTTTTGCTTCAAACTTTTTAGAAAGATGTATATAACAAGAATCGCGATATGCTTCCTCTCAGAAACATCCGTAGTCTAGTCGAGAAGTGTGTTTCCTTCGAAAACTAGTTGTTAGAAGGCTTCGAAAAATATAAGAGGTAGCTAAAACATTCTCCCAATTTTTTAACCAAATTTGGAAAAAGTAATCGTTCAATAGTTTTTGTACAATAATTTTGCAAATCAATTTTGTAAAAAAAGGGAAAATTTTGCAAATTGAATAAAGTCCAGAAATTAAACATTCCAATTGTTTTCCAAATATACTAGAGATCAAGCTTTCAAACGTTCTTTTTTTGGCGTCCTAAGGAATTGTTTAAAGCTATAAACAATTGCTGAGGACAATTATGGTACGAATAATTTTCGTTTAAACATATGAGAAAATATATATGTATTTTTTCTTAAATAATTTTGTGAAAAATAACAAAAATAAAACAATATTTCCATATAAACCATATCCAAAAAGTTGATATTTGCTATTGTTTATGGATTCGCCTCCATTGATAACTTTGTCTAACATTGTCTCTTTGCAACCAGTTAACTTGTTCTTGTACTTTTCGAGTACTTTTAACCTAAAAATTCGCGAGGATAGTGAATTTGTTTATAAGCAAAAAATGTTTTCATTTCTCTTCAATTAAAAAGCGTTTGAAAGCTTATGATTGCTAGTATATGAAAAAACAAATAAATCATGTGTTCTAGACTCCACTGACTTTGCAAAATTGTATTTTTTTACTATGGATCGGAATTTAACGCAATGTGACGTGATATTTTATCATAGCATGATGAAAAGCAAAAAACTACGCTTTTTGCTGGTTTTTTTTTTTGTTTATTCCTACTTTACAAAAGCATAATGCAATTTGTGTTTTCTAACTAATTCCTATCCTGTGGAAAAAGCCTAATAGAAAATGTTAGGTTTCAACAAGAATTCTAATAGGTCTATCTGAATTGAAAATGTCCACATAGAAATTCTATTGTAACTCTATCGCCCCCAACTTCCCGCTTTCTTCGTTCCTTCATCCCTAGAGTGTCTAGACTATGGAACCTGCTGCCCGCAGAAGTTTTCCCTTCTCCTCCAATCTCCAAATATTTAAGTCCCGTGTGAACCAACCCTCTCTCACTACACTTAAGGCACCCACGGTACGTTAGTATTTAGGCATCAGCCTTCGTGGACTGTCCCAAGATAAAAAAAAACTTAACTGATTAATTCTCATAAAAAACATTATGTGTTCATTAGTAATCTATTTAGCAAAACAATAAGTCGGAACTACCGATACTTTATTTTGCTTTTCTTTCCATTGTTCTGATCATAGTCCCATGGAAAACTATAAAACATGAATCTTATTTTTTTTAAAACACAATAGTTCATCAACTTTCAATCAAACATCGTATTATATTTGGATCTATCAGGCTTTTTTCACAGGGTATCTTGTGGTAAATTCAATTATGAAAACTTTCTCTTCTTACAATTTTTCTCTACGACCAATAATTACATAGTAGTGAGCGATTGGAGCAGGAAAAATACATTCTTTTCGAGTTTTTTAATGTTCTGTATATATATTTAACAAATGTTCCGGCCGTTTCTGCCAGGAAACATATCTTGATACTTCTTATATGCATTTTTCTAAACGGTTTCTAGCAAAAACAAGCCCGCCACCTCGTAAATCCAAGTTGCTTGCTCTATAAGGATAAGTTAAATATTTTTTTATCCATATACTTCTTCATCGCTTGATGCAAAACCTACACCTAACAAAATCATAAGTACAGCACATGAAACATAATACTTGGCAACAAAATTGAAAACTTGCATTCTTTGACCCTTTTAAAGTATAAAATTACGTCTTTGTGACCACCAAAGAATAAAGGTATCAAGTTTTGGGTGTGTCGGCGATTATCGCCAAAAATGGTCAATAAATTTGTGACAAGTTTATGAAAGAATTGGTAAAAGGCTTAAAAACAGTTTAAAGTTTTACGAGAGTGGTTCCAATAGGGACCCGGAATTTTATTATCAGAACCCAACGAATGGCCTTAGTCGCAATTCCGTATTAAAATTCTTGCAGTGGGGTATCTAGAAGGCGTGCATACTGTCATAGTTCCATCAATTGTTTTTATTTAATAATTATTGTCAAAATGACAGAGCTAGCAGGTCAAGTTTCAGTTTCGTAACGCATAATAGTAAGATTTCTTGTGAATAAAGGCGCAAAACCAAGTGATATATTGCAGAGACTTCAAGCACAATAGAAATAATCCATCTTATCAAATACCCAGACATTTAATACAATTACTTATATAAAAAAATAAAAAAATATATTTATTGTAATAAATAATTTAATTAATTGGTGTAAGGGCCGTTCAACGGTCGAAACTTTTGACAACCCAAACCAACATTAAACTAATAAACTAACTAACTCTTGAAAATAAAAAATCTTGGCACTAAAATTAGAAGCGTTGAAAGCGTCGAGGAAATTATCCACCCTCATCTGTATTACCGAAGTTTGCTTACGATGGGTATCCAGATTACTGACTATGGAAGAAAACTTGAACGTGTTAAGGTCTATATTGAATTCTCGCGATTTTTCGCCAGAATCAAAAAGATCAAGTCTAGAGTGTCGCCCTTCAAACTTCCCAATACTGAAACTAGTAGCTTGTTTACATTTACCTTAGAGTCCGGATTTACCACCATGTGATTTTAATTTTTTTTTGATGGATTTATTTTTCATCCCACCTCGTATTTTAAAAACTTTGTCGGTTTTTAAACCATGAACCAATCATGTAAAACTTGTTGCGTTATCACAACTAACAGGCTTTCTTGGATGCCAAAAAAATTACACATTTAAGTAAATAATAGAATATTTATTTTCCTGCTTCTCTCCTTAGGTTTGTTTCTGTCTGTGACATTATAATCATGCATAACCCCTAGATAGACCGATCCCTTTTAATCAAGATAACCAAATTCAGACGCCATATATAAGATAATGCCTTCAACGAGTTCAAAGATACAGTCTAGAACAGAGTCACGGACAACTTCGTACTTCTTCTACACCCACCTGCGTATGTCGAGTCTTTCTACCTTCTTTTTAAACTGGTAGTTATTTTTCACAATATAACTGTTTGAAGAAAATAAGCATACAAAATTTAGTTACCAATAAATC
The DNA here is from genome assembly GCA_019359885.1 of Listronotus oregonensis. Classification (NCBI taxonomy): domain Eukaryota; kingdom Metazoa; phylum Arthropoda; class Insecta; order Coleoptera; family Curculionidae; genus Listronotus; species Listronotus oregonensis. The sequence continues at coordinate 103,015 of JAHBCN010001654.1, read as the reverse complement.
ATTAGTAGATTTCTTTTTGGATTAACCATCAAAATCTCCAGAACAACGTTCGAGTGATTTTTTCTAATATTTTTTAGAAAACTTTAAGGCCCTTTGGCACGATCACATTTTTAATCAGATTTCTGTGCACAAAAATGCTAGTAGATTTGTGGTTAATAATAACTGGGTATTATCAAATTGCTGTTGTTGTTGCAACAATAACATTCTTTTTAATAAAATTTATTACACACGCAGGTGCATTGCCAAGTAGTTTCCAGGATGATATTTTCTTTTTTTGCTTAAAGTTTTTATATCAAATTCGAGCGCAAAAATATGGTGTTTGCAACGGAGAAATATTTTTGGGATGATTTCTGCGCGCAGAAATGTTATTAAAAATACAATCGTGTCAAATGACCTTTAAATAACTAACTTGGTTAATTTAATTAATCTTCCTCTTCCAACAGTTGCTCCTGTTTCTCATAAAATGTCCGATAACATCTTTAAAGTCAAACAGATCAAGCGTAATCTTTCTTTTCTTAATACTTAAAAATCGTCTGGGCTGGATGGCATACCAGCAATCGTCTTTAAAAAATGTGCTCCCGAGCTTGCACCCATCCTAACTCGCCTCTTTTGAATCTCTTACGACACGGGCATTTTCCCGGAGAGCTGCACGTGTGCAACCTGTTAACAAAAAGGAACCAAAAATCTCCCTTCTAACTATAGACCTATATCGCTTCTTTCTGTTGTTTGCAAGGTAATGGAAAAATTTATTAATTCCCAAATCTTAATGTATCTGGAAAAACACAAGATCTTACATGATAGACAGTATGGATTCCGTCTCAGTAGATCCACAGCTGATCTTCTTTCCTTTGTCTCACACAACTGGGACAAGCCCCTTTAGTTTCTTTGTGAATCCCAGATCGTTGCTCTGGACATACCCAAAGCTTTCGATCAGGTCTGGCATGACGGACATCTTAATAAACTTCCTTCTTACGGTCTTCCACCTGAGCTTTGCTCTTGGCTCTCCAGTTTCCTTTTTAATCGACGTATATCAGTTACTGTGGATGGTCATTCTTCCAGTTTCTACCAAATTAATGCTGGGGTGCCCCAGGGCTCAGTGTTGGCACCCACACTGTTTCTTCTACGCATTAACGATCTTTTCTCTTCCACAAACAATCCCATTCATAGTTTTGCTGACGATAGTACCCTTCACTCTAGTATTCAATTTCTTAAGCTACCATGTAATTCTGATTTGGAAGACAAGCGCAGTTCAATGCAGATTTCTCTTTCGCGAGACCTCAAACTTATCTTGGATTGGGGCGCCAAAAATCTTGTTCAGTTTAATGCCTCGAAAACACAGTCATGTTCGCTGTGGCGAAAAAAGTCTGCCAATGCGCATTCGGTACATATGAGGGGCCAAGTTCTGCAGAACAAAGAGTCGTTTAATCTTCTCGGCGTTACTTTTGAGAATAACCTCAACTGGCACAAGCACATTACATCCATAGCCTCGGTAGCTTCAAAAAGCTTGTATTTCTCTTTAGAGCTAGAAAGTATTTCTCTTCTTCCAATCTGTATACTCATTATGTATCCGAAATCAGACTCTCTTTAGAATATTGTTCTCATGTCTGGGGAATGGCATCGCCTATAACACTTGGCATTCTGGACTCCATTCAAAGAAGAGCCGTTCGTCTTATTAATATTACACGCTCACAGAAAGGCTTCCTCTGCTTGCCCACAGTCGGGCTGTAGGGAATCTGTCGCTCTTCTATAGGTATTTTCACGGATTCTGCTCAGAGGAGATGGCCAGTATAATTCCTTCTCTGGCAGCTCCCAGTAGAGCAACACGTAGTGCAACTTTTATGCACCTTTTTACAGTTCAGTTAGAGAGGCCCCGACCTTCCCGCTTTCTTCGTTTCTTCATCCCTTGAGTGTCAAGACTATGGAACCTGCTGCCCGCAGAAAGTTTCCTTTTTCTCCCAATCGCCAAATATAAGTCCCGTATGAACAAACTCTCTCTCAACCACACTTAAGACACCCACGGTACTTAGGCATCAGCCTTTGTGGACTGTCCCAAGATAAAAAAAAGTAAACCCTTAAAATTAATTACTTAATGGCCGATAATATTCAAAAGATAAAAATTAAATCTTAACAAAACACAATAAAAGAAATAATAATTGTGTTTATTTATTGTTAAATAAATGTTGCTTTTGACAGTTAATTAAATGCCATTGGCAACTAACTTTTAAACTTTAACTGTCACATTAATTTGATATGGTTTACAAAACACCCTGTATACAGACACGCAATATGTTCATGATAACTTTATCTTGGACTTAACCAAAGCTTTAAAAACAGGCTATTAAAACCACTTAGTCGCTCAGCCGACTTAAGTGCTGAAGAAATTTGAATAAAATGGGTTATTCGATATATCAAGTCACCATAAAGAATCATTAGGTTCATTGTTATGTTTATTCTTTTTTAAAGGCAGGCCAACCCGTTTAACTTTGTTCTTTACAGGAATTATCGCAAGATAAAGATCAAGACAAAAGATGATATAATTTTAATAGCACTGTTCGCCGTCAAGATCGCCAGACTTAAGTCTCTTGATATTTCTTCACAATTCCCTTAATATCGTAAAAAAGCATTTAAAATTAAGCATTAAATTTTCTAAACCTACGTGTTTATTCTTTTTGTCATTAGGTATTCAGAAAAGGTTTTGTAAATGATAAATTCACACTGACAAGTATCTATAAAGCATTTTTAGGAAACACGCTTCTAGCATGAATAAATTTGAAATTAAAAATATAGGAAATGAATAAAGGATGAAGACGAATAAGAACACAATAGGAAAAATAAATGGTGAAGGAATTTGAAAAATTATGTAGCCATGACTGTCGGAATACAAAGAAGAATAGGGGTTATTTTGATGATTGAAAGTTTAAAACTTTGAGACATTGATTATAGTTTTTTAATGTTCTAGAACTGAATTTATGATTTAATAGAATTAACTGGTTGTTTAATAGGTTTTATTTTCGATGGCGCTATTAGGTTATTCATTTTATTTTTATAAAAATGGTAGTACATTTTTATGAACACATGTAAACAGTGGCGTACCCAGGGTGGGGGCAAGGAGGCATTTGCTCCGCCCAAAAGACTTGAGAAAAATTATTTTTAAGATCTGGGCCGTAGCTAACGGGGGGGCTGCCCATTTGCCATTTAAGAGGGCGCCAAATCCTTGTTCTTTTAACGATTTTAACAACTTCTTGGTAAAAATTGGGCATGGCACCCCAAAATTTTCCGGGTTCGCCGGACTAGCCTCCGGCGGCGGGCATGGCTTGCCCCCCCCAAAACTTTTTTCTAGGTACGCCACTGCATGTAAAGTTTTATGAAGATTTGTCAAGTCGTTTGTATATTTACAGCTTTTCAATTATTTGTATTGTATTGTGTGTAGTGAATTGGGTCGCTCGACACCAAAAAACCCTATTCCCACTTTACCTAAGAAGATCTTTTGTGGATACCCTGCATTAATAAATCCCGTTAATTCCCAAACTTTTCGCACAGTTAAAGATATTTCGGAAGCAAGTTTCTTTTTATCTTCGGGAGTCAAAAATACTGCTTCTAGATATTTTAGCCTTCGGCCTGTTAATTCCATGCATTTGCATGTTTTGCGGTTTCGATTGATCTATCACAAAACCTGTAGCGTTTATTGTCAGCCTTTTTCATCTTTTTGAGGTGATACCTCAAAGAAACGTGTCCTGTAAGAAAGTTAATAAAATACCGCCCAAAAAATCTTCATGAAAATTAATAAATTACATTACGAATTGGTGCAACATCTACCCTTTTAGCCAGATTTAGCTCCCTTTGACTTTTGACTGTTCTCACATCTCACAAAAATTTAGAAGTGGGAAACGAATTTCTTTGAACGGCTAAAATCCATAAATTAGAAGTTTACTGAAACAAGTGCATTGAAACTTAGGAAGATGATATTAAATTGTAATATATATTTTAAACTATAAAATCGTGTTTTTTTTATTGAACAACAAAACTTATTGAACAACCCACTATGTGTCTTAATCCGTTTTACCACCCAACGGGTGCCATTAACTCCAATAAAGACCACGACCGGTATATTCTTCTGATCTAGACATAATTGACTTTAATTTTTACTTTTAAGTCAGCAAGATCATTTAGCTAATGACTTTAAGGGAAACGTGATACTAATCTGTTAGTTGTGTTAAGAAATACTTTTTTATAATTTGTCAATTTTTATGACGTTAAAAGAAAGTGACTGGCTGTGATTTAACAGAGGAAATGAAATTAAATTCTTTTAAAAACGTTATTGAATGTAGGAATAATTAATTCGTGATTGAGATTAAGATTAACTGCTTTGTACAGATAGTAGTGAAGTTCTATCACCTTAATATGGAAAAACATGCAGCAAATTTAGTTACTTACCGGATTTAACTTTTACATTTATTATGATGCATATTTACGAGTAAAGGGGCGTAATTACGCGATTTGGGCGATTTTTCGACCCTCCTTCCTCTCCGAATCCAATGATTACTCATCATAAGATTTGGCTTGACTCCCTCCCCCCCTTCTTTATCTCCCTAAGATATTTTAAAATGCGTATTTTTAGTGTAAATAAATTAATCTGTGCTTGATTGCGTTAAATTTATTTGAAAGAAACATAAATTCCTAAATGTCTAAACCTTGCCAAAACATTTTTGCGAAACACTATGCTTAGTGACCGACTAAATGATCTAGGTTTGATATCCTTCACAAGACATTTTGTACACGAAAAACGTAATTGTCAACATCAAGTTATGAAAAAAATTCTATTAAAGACCATAGAGCCCATTTTCATTTTAAAAGGTGACCTATTAGATTGGATTATTTGAGCGGAGATGGCAAAAATAACCTCCACCACTGCAACCTTACCAGATTTATTGTGGTTTCTCCTATCGTTCTTTAGAGTACCTTGTCCAAGCCCGTCTTCTTAACTAGACTCCAGAGTCTTGACACTGGCCACTCCATATATCTTGCCGGTTTTGGCTTTTCCTCACCATGCCTAGTAAACCTAAGCCTACATAGTGCTTCGCAGTGGCACCACACATGTACGGCTGTTTCTTTAGCCTCCTGGCAGAACCTACACAGGCTATCCTCCACCAGGCCTATTCTTTCCAGGTACTTGTTGAGTTTGCAATGTCCTGTTAGTTGACATACCGTTATCCTTACGACTTTACGATTGTGGCTCAGTAAGTCCGAGGTAAACTTGGCCGAGCAGGTCTTAATAAACTGGTTTGCCTGTCGTTGTCCTGATGTTTGTACCCACCAGCTTTGAAACTCTTTGTCTACCCAGCTCTTAATAGATGCTTTAAGGAGGCCTGCCGAGATTCCACAGAATGGCTCAGGGCCTATCATTTAGTGATGAGCAAAGCAAGACCAAGACCAAGACCGGGTTAGTCTTGGTCTTGGTCTTGCAAGCCTGGTCTTGGTCTTGGTCTTGCAAGCCAAAGGAAGGTCTTGTTCTTGGTCTTGGTCTTGCTGCAAGAGTCTTGCTGGTCTTGCTTTTTTTGGTAGTAATAATTTAAAGTAAGTAATCTTGAATAAAATATATTTCTTAATACTTAAAAATAAATAAAAATGGCGACTATATTTTTGATTAAAATATTAAAATATACCCATTTTAAGCTACACGTACATTTGAATTATTTATTAATTTTCATTTTAAAATGATCAGTATATTTTTTCTGTGTCGTGAATGTTCAAAATATAGAGCAAACATGTTATTGATTTACTATTACGTAGAAACTGTATAAAAAATGAATTTAACTATTATTTTTAAAGAACTTTTACTTATTTAAATAACTCATTTTAGCAGTTCTTTACCTTTTTGTAGTCTGAGAAATACCACTTTTTAATATAAAAATTAAATTTTAAATATTAAAAATTGAAAAGTGCAAGAGTCTTACGGCTTTCTTGCGTAGTCTTACTCCTCGGTCTTTCTTGGCTTTGCTAGTCTTGTCTTGGGCTTGCAAGGGAAACGTTGGGTTCGGTCTTGGTCTTGCTGCAAGACCAAGACCGACCGCAAGACCAAGAGGCTAGCTATCATACATCTTTCAAGTTGGTTTGCGCCGATTTATCCGGGGCCTGTATACAGTCCCCCATAGTTGAAATTAACTTTCGAGAACTATAGCCTTCAGGGCCGCTTTGTCTGGGAAAAAATGACGATGGGTTTTTCCCTTTTCTCCCAATGACTTAAGGTTATCTTTTCTCTAGCTTGTCTCCAAGATGCCAGCTCCTACTCCCTTGTTGGTCTTGAAGCCATCTGTAACCAGATATGATTGGCTTTGATTGAGGCCTTCTTTTCCCGTCCTCCCTATCTGGTATGACAACCGAAAGTGCTGTTGAAGATGAAACGAGGGGTTGACCTGTCCGAGGGCATCTTAAACAATTAGCTGACCTCTTGGTCCTCCTCTATTTCCCATCTTGAGATCCTTTGATGTCCTATAATTAGACTTTGACCTCGTTTGAGTCTATAGAGTACCGCCTCTACTTCTCCCTGTATGTAAATGTGGAGTGGCGGCAGGTTTAGCAGGACTTCCAGGGCTGCGGTTGGGGTTGTTCTTATAGCTCCCGTGATGCATACGCATGCTAGCCTTTGCACATTTTGAAGTTGTCTGGATGCTACGTAACCCTTGCCCCCCAGGGAACTGTGCCGTAGGTTATCATGGGTCTTATTACCATTTTATACAACCACAGGTTCATCTTTGGGTTAAGTCCCCAGCTTTTTTCACAAAGCCTGCGGCATCTCCCGAGGGCGATTTTTGCCTTCTGAACAACTTTGTCGAAGTGTGGTCCCCAGTTCATATTTTGGTCAAAAATGACTCCTAGATACTTAACCTCTTTTGAGAAGGGGATTTCCACTCCATTGAGCTTTGGACATCTGAGTGCCCTTAGTGCTATTTTCTTTGTAAAGGGAACGATAACGGTCTTTGGTGGATTAACCGACAGGCCTTCTTCCCTGCACCATTCGTCTACGATGTTAAGGTGACGTATACATATAGATGTTTTGTCTAGTGCAAAAATATTACATAATTTTACAAATCATCAAAATTACAACACAGAATCAACAAAATATATTTGCCATTTTATTTTTTTCTATTGCCATTCCTTTAATATTTAATTGTTTATTTCAAATATCAAAAGTGCATGTAGTTATGTACCTCAATCCAAGAAAAAAAAACTATGAGTTTTTAAAATTGATCATTTGTGATTTTTTAGGTGAAAAAATCTGCTTTTTTATATTTCTATACTTCGTTTCTTTTAAGTAAATTTCCAAACATCGTTTCTTAAATTGTAACGCAAAAATTACAATATCGGCACAACCGATTCTTTGCACCGTTCCATTTCTCTTAAGAACCCACCATAATTGTGCAGAACGGAACTTTAGTTCATTATCCGATCACACACACTTAAGTATTTTTCAGTAGATCTCCTTTTTGGACTTAAAAGGACCGAAATGCCGGGAATGAAAAAAATCGTTTGTGGCATCGTATCGAGAATTGCATTCTCGTTTTGCCTTTCTCGATTGGTAATGATGTTGCCTTGTTGTCTTTCGGAGATACAACGTAAAAACGAGGGCTTCTTATAGTACCGACGGCGATACCTCACGTGATAGTGCCGCTCAGGTATGACTAATGCCATCGCCTTACCAAGAATCAATTAGTAGTACTTTACAATACAAAGTAAGAAAATCCCTCAGGTCTGAATCTGGTAAAAGAGGAGACTATTCAAATGTAATTTGAATTACATGACAATTCAAAAACAAAACAGAAGTTATAAAGGGCGAGGCGAATTTAATTTATCTTCAACAACTTCCATTCTTCCACACAATTCTTTGACACACCCTATATCCCTCAGTCATCGACGTCTGCATCTATAAATCAGTTTTATGTCTTCTTGGGTGTATATTTTATGCATTTTAATGGTTTGTACCTGTGGGCAACGAAGGAATAATGTAAAATAGACCTTAAACCTCAGGCCCACTGTATAAAAGTCGATTTGTATGCATTGTTTGCAAAATAGAGACTCTGGGGCTTCTTTTTTAGTTAAGTCTTTTTTATTATTTTTTGTAAAAGGCGTTGGTATTACTATAACAATAAAAACAGAGTATAAAATGGAATAACTTTAAATTTTATTGTGAATTAGTCGAAATTATAGCTTGGTAGAAACCCCATAGGTCGAATTGTGGATAAGTAAAATGCAAAAATTAATTTCAGAAAATAAAACAGAATAGCTGCTGTACCTCTCTCAATTTAAAATTTACTCTATTTTATTGTAAAATATACGTAACATTTAGCTATATTTAACAAAACCAGATCTTTCTAGAAGCTCTACAGACCGCGTTAAAAATATTTATTGTTGAAGATGTTCTAATTAATATTAGGGTGTAAAATTCTGTAAGGATGTTCACAAAAATTAAAAACATTTTCTGTAAAAGCTCTATGACTTTATAATATACTTACTATCTTTTCGCCCACGTGGGCTACTTGATTTTGGTTGTTTTGTATTTATCTCGTTCACTCGATACGAGCGACGACGACGTCTGCTCTCACGTGTCTCGCCGTTCAAACTGGATCTGTTTAGAAGCTCTACCGGTTGAGTTATGAATATTTATTGTTTAAGATGTCCTATTTCAAATAATATAATTCTATTCTTTCTTTGGATATAAAAAATGATTTTATTACAAAGCTTAAAAACATTTTAAGCATTTGAATGAAATGACACACCAATATACTTTAAAAAAGCCTAAGTATTACTTTTATAATTTAATTTTGATGCAGTGGGTACTTTATCCTACCCATAATAGGAAAAGAAAACAATGTAATAAAACAAACCGAGTAGACCAATTTCTTAGCATGTAGTACGACGAAAATCCCTAAACCAACGGTGGTACTTATCACGCCTAACAAAGAATCTGTTTATGGACAAAAACTAAGGAATAACTAGAAACATAAAAAGAGTATTAAACAAACTATGGTAAGTTATACCAGAAAAATAGACGGTTTTCTTGTTATCACGATTGTTTTTTGTATAAAATCGCATTGCGTAAATAGATATAGTCTGTTAAAAATGGCTTATATTGGTAATTGGTCCGGTAAATGTCTGGGCGACCGCTAATGTGGGTGCCAGGATACGAAAGAGTGGAAGGCAATAGAAGGCACCTATTGAAAGAACTGGAAATGGAAAAAGGCAAAAAGAGACTAACTGGAATAATGCTGCAGGCCAAAGACAGGCGAAGAGAATCATCTCACAATGGCCTAAGTAAACTAAGAAGCCTTTAGAGCTAACCATAACTAGCCCCTAACAGGATGTCACCTTGAAAAGTTGAAAAATACTGACAATAAACGCTGTTGGTTTTGTGACAATAAAACTGCGGATGCCACACGCCAAAGGCTAAAATATCCAGGGGGAGCATTTTTAACTCCCAAAGATATTCAAATTGCCACCTGTAACATTTCCAAATTCGGAAATTGAGGGGATCAACTAATGGAGGGTATCAACAAAAGATCTTTCAACAATACAATACAATACGGTACCAAAAACCCCAATTTACAGTGGCTTAATTTCAATATTAAATCTTAGGTGGGGGCGGAACGAGCCGATTTTCATGTCACATGTCAGATGATCTGCTCCCAGACCACGTGACATAAATATCTGCTCACTTCGCTCTCCTCCAAAATTTAATATTGAAACTTATCCAGTAATAATTTTAATTAATTAGCACTAAATTAAAATTTATAGACTCACATATGTCTTATTATTTACTAAAATATTCCTTTGCTATACCTCAAATGTCTTATTTTTTAAGATGTTCATCTTGTTGAAAATGTAGTACAGAGTTTGATTCAGGACATAATAAAGTGCGATATTAAATTAAATTCTTGGTTACGAAACACTCTTTCAGTAAAATTTGGAGGTCTCGGAATAAGGGATACATCTATGCTGTCTATTTCTGTCTTTTTACGTTCAATCAATGACGTACCATCAGATTTACTTTCCAAAATTTTACCTTCCCATATTCTTGCGACAGTAGATAATGATTTTAAGACTGGTTTTGTAAGATGGTTGTAAATTTGCAATCTTCAAAATCAACCACAAGTAATACAAAAAAAAACAGAAAGATTTTGACTTTTTAATTTGCCAAGCTCGTCACAAATATATTACAAACATATGCCAGGCAAGTAAAGATAAGGCACTTCTACTTGCTTTTCAGGCCCCTGAAACTAATGCTTGGATTAACGCACTGTCACCTTCGTCCTTGGAAAATTTGTTATATAACAAAAAATTCCATATTTCCATCGCTCTCAGACTTGGTCTGCCTGTGTGTGGACAGCACACCTGCGTTTGCGGCGAAAATGCTAATATTTATGGCCAAATGGGTTAAGCTGCAAAAAAAGCGTAAGGCGTTATTCTAGACACAGTCAGATCAATGACATTATCAAGGAAGCTCTGATTTCAGTTGAAAATCCTTCTGTGTTAGAGCCTCTTGGTGTTTGCAGAAGCGATGGAAAACGTGAAATGGAATGACCTTAAGTCCATGGAAATATGGAAAACAATTACTTTGGGACGCTTCTTACAGTCCTACACTTGCCAAATCCTATCTGGAAAAAACCTCTAATTTAGTAAGTGTGGTTGCTCGTCTTGCCGAGAATAAACAACACTTAAGATACAAAAAGGTTGAAGACCGCTCTATTTTCATTACTTTTGGTCCTTTGGGTGATTAGGCTAAGGGATTTATAAATAAAATTTCAAAAAATCCGTGCAAAAAATCTCGAAGTTTTATTATCCAAAGAATTATTGGTTTAGCTGTGCAACGAGGCAATGCAGCGTCGGTACTAGGTACAATCCAGGCAGACCTAGGACTTGATGAAGTTTTTAATTTTTAAATAGAGATGTAGTTATTTAGTTAATTCTAGAATATTGTTATTTGGTATTTATAACATTATATATTTTTTTTAATTTTTTGTCAAATAAAATCGTAGAGAAGAAAAAAAATCCAGTATATGAATTGCGCACCTATATCAAAAACCGGTAGTGTTTTAGTATGTAAAGAAACAAAAATATTTTAATTATGTACATCAAATGTAATTCTATAAGTTTGTAATTTAATATACGTTTTAGTTTGAATTTTATTTAAAACAAAACAGACACAAAAAGTGATGGGTGCATTTTATAAACATTAGCAACAAATTTGGTTAGTTGTGGTTAGCCTTTCTAGTGCTGCCCCCACCTGGTACGATAAAATATAACCATTAAAAGTTTTTGGGTTATACCAAACCGGCAGATTTTTTAAAATATCTTAAAACTGCTACTTTATTTAAAATTATAACGGTTTGATAAAACCCGAAAAAAAAACGTTATTTCAATTTTTCTTTTACAAACCTGTTATTTTTGGAAAAAACCATATGTTTGTCGACCACATACGCCATTACCGCGGAGTTATTCCCGTCATTTCCCTAAAAGGCAAAGTAAAACAAAGACGAAAAAAAATGTCAAAAAGGCCCGTCGCCAAATCCATTTAATACACTACCCACGTACCCATTGTTCTGCCGCAAGTCGTTTTGACTCTCCACCACACTAATGGGAGATTCGAATATTTTATAGTTCAGTTCTATGCTGCGTTCCAGAATTATTCTACCAGATTTTTTAAATAAAATTAAAAATGAAATGCGCCGCGCCCTTATCCATAGATGTCAAAAAAGAACTAGAATACGTACTAGGAATTAAAAATGATGCACTCATGTGATGCCAGCAACAAAGGGATTTTTTATTTTTGATTTTGCAAACCTGAAAAATCTCGGTTGACGAGACTGCACAAATACACAAAGGGTAAGTTTTAGATCAAGATCTCGGATGAGTGCGGAGCGAGCAGATTTTTATGTCACGTGGTCTCGCAGCAGATGATCTGCCAATAGAATGCATGACATATGATGGATGGATGACATAAAGGAACGGTTTTAAGCAAAACTGTCAAAAACTATAATTTTTACAAAAATATAAGGCAACAAAATAAAAACACACCTCATTGCCATTTACAAAAACTAAATCTACCAAATCAATTGAATTAAACTTGACTCGTGGGATGGAGTTTGTACTGTTGCCACTAGAAGTAGTAGTTACATACCTATGCTACTGGCCTCACATCGACATTGTCGATTCGAGATCATAAAATAAATAGTAGTCAAATATCCGTTGATCCAAAGGTAGCAGGAGCTACCAGAATTAAAACGATATTTCTAGAGGGTTCACATCGTTACAGTCGAATGCACCCGATCGCCATACGAACCAACAACTCGATGCCGCGCAGAATTTAGCGGCCAAGGGACAGCGCCACAAAAGTTAGAGGCGAGAGTTACAATATGACATTTAATAACTAGAGATAATAACTGAGATAATAGTAAAGCTTTTTTTAATATTTTAGGTACGTGTCGTATGTCACAGAAATGCGCGTCTATGCGGCCCTAAAAATGCGAATCTGTAAAACATTAAATAGAAAAACACGAAAAATAATACATTTGCAAACAAACTTGTAATTTTAGTCAAGCTAGAATGTTTTTGGGTCCGTTTGTTATTCAGAAATAGTTAACACTATTTTACACTTTTTGTACACGTCTAGTCCTTAAATACAACTTCGACGAGAGCTCTTGCCATCAAAAAAGTGTAATATAGTGTACACTATTTCTGAATAACAAACAGATCTATTATGTTTCAAGATTTTGTAAAATTTGTAATACATAAAATTTTCCAGTCCATAATTTCATATACCAAAATATTTTTTGGTCAAATCCCTCAAAGCTTGTTTAAATTAGTGATATATAGAAACATCTTGTAACGTAGCTTTTTGGCGTGTGCTCAGATATAAGAGAGCATCAGATACGCGTGGGTTGTGGTACGAGAGCTTGCAAAGGCGTACTATACGGTAAAAGATTTTTCAAAAGATACGTCCGTAGGTGCCGTCGGTTCTAAGAGCAGCTTTTATAATAATATTATGTGTACTTTATTATGGGTTTTAAAAGCTTTCTTCCTATATTAGTTGCTGTATGTTTGCAATTATACTTTTTACGACATTTACATTTATGAGTATGTAAATAGTCGTATTTTTATTGTCTTTATATTTATTTTTAATTACCGAGAATTTTCTATAAATATTTATTGTTCAGCGTCATCCAGCGAGGACTAAACAGAATCACTTTTGTGGTTTTTATCATATATATATATATATATATATATATATATATATATATATATATATATTATAATATATATATATATATTATATATATATATATATATATTAAAAACTCAACAAATGAACCTCCACCCTGATTTTTTATCTAAATTGACGGCCCATAACTTTTTTAATTTTTAACCGATTTTTGAATTTTTTTATCCCTTAGAAGGAAATTTTATTGGCTTTGAGCTACTTGTGGCTAATTTTTAAACGGGCTAGGCGTTATACAGCGTATTAAATAAACATGTCAATTTGACGAAAATCAAAGTTCTCCCAGTTTTTACAAAATTGAAGAATATTTATTTTTATCACATGGGTGTATTAACTGAACCATTACCTCGAGACATTTTCGCATTTTTTATTTAAAGTTGGTTATTAAAAATTACAGGGGCATTCAAAAGTAGTACATTTTTGCCAATTTTTTCATATAAATTAAAATTTTACTTAAAAATGGAAAACCTTTAAAAAATAAAGATTTTTTGGGTCCAATAAAAATAAAAATAATAAATGCAGTTAAATAAAGAATGCATTATACAGGTTTTTAAAAATTAAATAGGGCACTGGGAAAAAATTTTATAAGAATTCCTGAGTCCCAAATCTATAAAATTGAAAAATATTTTGTTTTTACCAATATGAATTAACTGAATCAAACCTGGGACGTTTTCATTTTGATTAAAAGTTTTATTAAAATTAAGAGGGTTATTAAATGAGTATTCTTCCAATTTTTCTAATTTTACATTAAAGTAATTTTATTTAAAATCAAGACAAAACCTTAAAATAAGCACCAATATACCTGGTTAAGATAATTTAAATAAAGGCATTTAAAAAATTATAAATTTTAAAAATTAATTGGAGCAAAATGGAGAGCGCAATGTTAAGAGTTCTTATGTCCTAATTTTTTTTACAGAGTGATACACCTAAACGTTGTTGTAATTGTTTTTAAATTTTTACATAAGTTCCTTAAAAAAATAAATACAGAGGGTTATAAAAATACCATTTTTAAGTTTTCATTTAAATTGAGGAATATCACCTGGAAGTAATTTGAAATCATTATGATAGAAACCATTACTCCTAATAAAGTCGACAATAAATGGATTAGAAACCTACAGGGCAGCTCAAATTTTGTAAGAATACCTAAGGAAAAACTATGAAAAAAAAACATTTTTATTTTCCGTTCCTCTGGGAAAAGTATGCAATTTTTGATTTAAATTTGGAATTTAAGAAATTATTGGGGGTTTTCTAAAAGTTTTTTGTTTTTTGGTAATTCCTTTTAAAAATAAACTTTTTTTAGAGTTATTTAGAAAAAAAACCAATTTTTTTTATTTAATTTATTTTATTTAAAAAAGATTGGAATTTTTAAACATAAAATTAAGAAATACAATAACAATTAAAACTTTAAATAAAAACTAAGGAAAAGGTAAAAATAATTTTAAATATACATTATTAAAAATAATTATTAACTAAAAAAATTATTAAATAAAACAAAATTTTAAATTAAAAAAACTAATATTTTATTGGACCACCGCGAGATCAAGAACAGCTAAACATCTTCTTGGCATGCTTTCAACCAGGTGATTAATAAGTTGTTGGGAATTAATCCATTCCTCTAATAAAGCTTGTGATGAGCTTCGATAGGTGGCGGGGATCCCTTAACATAGCTGCTTTCCCAAAGACAACACAAGGGTTAAGTCCGGAGACCTCGGCGGCCATATCATTCTTTGGTATTGTTGTCAAAAAAAATTGGTTAATGATCATTGTTTGGGACGAGCATTGTCGTCCAATAAACAAACCCTTCACCAAAATTTTGTGCAAAAGGTACAACATTGGGGTGGGCACTGTTTCTGAACGAACGGCGTTCATGGTTTCTCGTGGTAAAATGACCAACTCAGTTCTCCCATTAACCATTATTCCACCCCCACAGTTTTTCCACCACCAAAAGCAACCCGTGATTCCTATTTTTCTCATACCGCTCCCCAACTTGTCTCCACACCATAGAGACCATCAGGACGAAACATATTAAAACGAGATTCGTCACGAACATACAGTTTTGCCAGTCTTGTTGGCCCCAATTTTGATGCTGCTGTGCCCACGTTCTTCGTGCAGCCCGATGTTCTCAAAAGAAGAGGGCAAAACCTTTGCTCTAAGGTTTGCATTGAAGGCGTCTTCTTAAAGTTTGATTCGAAATTAGGAACCATTGCGTTCAACGAATTATTTATTTGATGGCATTCCTGGAGGGTTGGGCGGGCTGAATGCGTATAAACATCGGAATTTATATTTGTTTTTTAGGTCGCCCCACCATTTGATATTGAATATTGCCTGCTTCTTCTGTCTAGTAATTACATTACCAAAACCGACCTTCTGTTGTAATTTTAATTGTCTATTTGAACACCGTCTCTGGCAAACGCAAAAAATTTCTTAATTCGTTCTCACAATCGACTACGAACCATTTTGAAATTAAATAAATAACAAGGAAATTAAGGATCATTCAATACTGTAAAAAATGACTTTTAAATTTTGATAAGTGGTAACCGGTAACCCTAAAGTCGTTGAAATACCTACCAGGTAACTAGAATACTTATGGGTATTTATTTATTTTTTAAAAACCTCAACCGGTCACAACAAAAAAAATGCTTTCGTTTTATTAAGGAAAATGTAATTTTCTTTTAATTAAATTTATAGGGGATGGGAAGTTAACCCACAAATTTTTTAAAAACCCTATTAAAAAGAATGCCAAGAAGATGCTCAGTTTCCACCTCTATTTAAATGGAAAAACGCAGACTTTTGTATAACCCTCTGTATTTATTTTTAAGGAACGTATATAAAAATTATAAAAACAATTACAACAACAGTTTAGGTGTATCATCTGAAAAAAAATTAGGACATAAGAACTCTTAACATTAGCAGCTCTCCATTTTGCTCCAATTAATTTTTAAACATCCTGTATAATTTTTAATTGCCTTTATTTAAATTATCTTAACCAGGTATATTGGTGCTTATTTTAAGGTTTTTGTCTTGGTTTTAAATAAAATTACTTTAATGTAATTAGAAAAATTGGTAAGAATGCACTACATTTAATAACCCTCTGTAATTTTTTTAATAACCAACTTTTTAATCAAAATTGCGAAAACGTCCCGAGGTTATGATTCAGTTAATTCACCTATGGGTAAAAACAAAATATTTTTCAATTTTATAGATTTGGGACTCAGGAATTCTTATAAAATTTGCACATGCCCAGTGCCCTATTTAATTTTTAAACAACCTGTATAATGCATTCGTTTATTTAACTGCATTTATTTTTTTATTTTTATTGGACCCAAAAGTCTTTATTTTAATGGTTTTCCGACTGTTTTAAGTAAAAGTATCTTAATTTATATGAAAAATTGGCAAAAATGTACTACTTTTGAATAGCCCCTGTAATTTCTTTAATAACCAACTTTAAATAAAAAATGCGAAAATGTCTGAGGTAATGGTTCAGTTAATACACCCATGTGATGAAAATGAAAAATTCTTCAATTTTGTAAAACTGGGAGAACTTTGATTTTGCAAAAATGTGACATGTTTATTTAATACGCTGTATAACGTAGCCCTACAACGTTTAAAAAATTAGCCACAAGTAGCTCAAAGCCAATAAAATTTCCTTAATGATAAAAAAATTCAAAAATCGGTTAAAAATTAAAAAGTTAAGTCGAATTTAGATAAAAATCAGGGTGGCCAGGTTCATTTGTTGACCTTTATATATAAATAAATAATATATATATATATATATATATATATATATATATATATATATATATATATATATATATAATATATATATATATATATATATATAAAATCATATAAAAGTGAAATAACTAGCCAATAGATTTTTTTCTCTGGAAACTAACAGATTAGTTAAGAAAATGATTTAAATTGTAACAAAAAAGATACGACATAAAATTAACATTTTTTTAGTGGGACATCTTATTTATTGATTTGTTTTTAAAAGCCTTTCTTTTTTTTTAATATGTTTTAATAAAAAGGATTCGCATTTATTTTTAGTTACAACAGAATTAATTTAATTTATATATTAATTTAAATCAGAAAACAGAAAAAGGTAACAAAAAATACCTAAAATTCCAAAACAAGGAGAATCAATATTTTGTCAAAGTCTAGCGGTTTTATTGGACAATAGAATTATTAGAATTGCTTTGTAAATATTGTTAATATTAAATATTAATATTTCAAAAAAATAGTAATACACGCTACACTTTGTTATAATATTGATTTTTTGGGTTTTGGCATTTCAGTTATTTATTGTTACCGTTTTCTATTTTACAAACTTTTGTTTAACTTGCAATGTTTGTCTGTATGTTTGTTCGGGTCAAATCTCACATACACATTTGGTTTGAATGACAATGCGTGGTTAGCTAAGTGACATTATTCTACATCCAATATGGCGGATCGCCCAAGATGGCGAATAAGATATTTTTTATGCACTTCCATGATATGGGTATCAAATGAAAGGATTTGCTTGGAAGAAAACGAAAAATAAAATAACGTCACTCTAAATCCAATATGACGGTTTCCCAAAGATGGTGGACTTTTTTTTTGCAGCTCCATGATATGGATATCAAATAAACCACGATATTGAAAAAAGAAAAAAATAAATTAAAGAAAAAAAAAGTTTTAGGAACAAGTTTTTATTTTCATGTACTTAAAAGAAATAAATAAGCTTTAAATTATATCAAACCCATCGATTTATTGCATTACATAATTTATATGATTTAAAAGCGTGTTACGATATTTATCTATTTAAAAAAACATATAAATAATTTCTTAGAATTACTTATGTTAAGATCAAGTTACATATTGTATTCTTGTTTATCCTACACAGGTACTTCTCGCGAATTATATCATATAAATTGTGTAATGTAATAAATTAATGGGTTTGATTTAATTTAAAGTTTAACCGATATACAGGCCCCTTGGAAGGAAATCGACAGAAATTCAAAAACCCTGTATCTCCAAAATGAATTAGGTTAGCCTTGGAATTTTAACACATTTAAATTAGTTTTAAAAATCCCCCCCGAGAAGGTACAAACAGAAATGCTCAATCTCTTACGATTTTCTCAATACCCCGTAAATACAACCCTTTACATTTCTTAAAATTAGCCTTAATAATATAGTTTTTTCTTTTACAGCGGTCTCTCCACTCCGCTCTCGGACAAGGGTGTAACTCCAGTGTACTTGAGGTGCTCGGCAGGCAAAATAAGATGGCTTTATCCAAGAGGGGCCTTAAGGATACTTCTACGGTAAGGCTATAGATAATTACCATATTTGAATTAAGAGAGAAATAGTGATGCTTTCTTTATAACATATAACACACATAAAAAAGCGACAGATACCATATAGCTCTCAGGTGGGCAAGGGAAGAAAACTTTCCTGTAAAGGTGGAATCAATAATAAGACAAACGGCTCTTTTTTCGATGAATCAAGAATGCTAAGAGTTGTGGGAGACGATATTACGCAAACAAGAGGGTCCGATTTGGGATGCATGCAGAGTTATGGATATAATGTGTTCATAGTTCATAATAACCAAGGTTATTTTCAATTGTAATGTTACAAAATTTATTACATATTGCTCTGCAGGACCTGACAGCTCATAAGTAAAGGCTGAATACCGCAAACAATTTTCGCAACAGCGAACATGATTGTTTTTTTTAAACAATAACCTGGACACGATTTTAGGGGCCCAATTGAATATTAATTTAAGGTTCTATGAAAGATATACCTGCATTACCCAACGCCTATTTCAATCAGTCTTAGAAACTAAAAATTTATGTAAAGGGTACTATCGTCCATAGGCGTATTTGGGAGGGGGAGGCTGCCGGGGGTTGCAGCAGGGACTGTAGCAAGACATTTTATTATGGAGCGCATCATGCTAGACATGACCAAAAGCCTTGGATTTGTCCAGAACAACGATCTGGAATTTGGCAAGAAACTTATTTGTCTTGCTCCATTTATGTGAGACAAATATGTATAAGAAGATGCTTAGGATCTTTCGTGACAGAATCCGTACTTCATTACTTCATGTATCATTTGATGTTTTTTACATTAAAATTTGGGAAGTAATAAATTTTTCCATAACCTTACAAAGAAGTGAAGAAAGAGCTTTTAATTAATAAAAGGGAAAATTTTCTTGGGGACAGAATGCACACTTGCTAGTTAGATCATGAGCGCTATACCGTTCAGCACAGAGATTTTTTCAGAAATGGATACGCTTGATCTGCTTGAGCTTAAAATGATTTTGATCGTTTAAGGAGGTACAGGGGAAAATGCTGGAAGAGGCAGATTAACGGCAGGGTCAAGGGTAGAGCTGGCATCCAATTATTTAGGAAATAGTTCAGCTTTTCCCTTTTTTTAAATTAGGAGTGAAAAATAATCAGTACAATAGAATAGACCAGGGGTCTCCAAACTTTCCAGCCTTAGGGCCATACTGATTACTTCAGTAAGTTCCGAGGGCCAAAACCATATTATCATTGTTGCCGGTGGTAGGAAGTGAAATAGTCCACTGATGAAAAAAAAAAGTCCGAAAAAGTACACAACGTTTAAAAAGGGCTGCAAATCTGACTAAAGTCCGCAAAACGGCAACACTGCATATTATTAATTTTCCTGTCATTATCTGTAATTTCTAGATTAGTCGTAGAGTACGAGCCATGAGGAGTAACGTGACACGACATCTGGGGACACAAGGGAAATAGGTAGACCTTCTATCGCTAACAGATGGCGCTAATAGCACGTACAGAATAATCTCGTTGGTTCGAGAAAGTTCTGGTGTCTTCCACTCACTTCTAGATGGCAGTAATTGGAATATATAAGAAGGCTAGTGGCGCAACCACAAGTCAGTTCCTATGACACTGTTGTTAAATAAAATATTGCATACCTCCTTAAAACGTGTTGTGCGTGTTTAAATTTAAGACATCTTTACAACAGTATTTTGATTTGAATTTTTGCTTTTGTGTGTGAATTAGTAGTATGGAAAAGAAGCGAAAAATTGATAGTGAATGCAGAAAATTCAAAGATCAGTGGAACATTCAGTATTTCGTAATTGAGTCCAGTAACAAGGCGCTATGTTTGATTTGCAATGAAAGCATATAGCCGTTCTCAAAGAATATAACATTAAACGTCATTATGAAACAAAATATTTTTAAAATTACTCAAAATATACAGGAAGTTTGCGGACAGAAAAATTCGAAGCTATGCAGCGCGGATTGAAATCGCAGCAATCTTCATTTACAAAACTCAAAATCTGAAACAAGAGGCTGCAACTCGTGCCAGCTGTGTGGCTCTTGAAATTGCAAAACGTGGAAAACCATTCACTGATGGAGAAATGATCAAAGAATGCATAATTGCAGTAGCCGAAGAAATGTGTCCTGAAAAGGTAAATTTATTAAAAACTGTAAGTATGTCAGCAAACACTGTGGCTCGAAGGGTAGAAAACATCGCTGAAAATATATCCTCTCAACTGTCGACAAAAATGGACATTTTGAGTGGTTTTCTTTGGCCATGAGTCACGGAGTGTCAGTACGCTCAGGTGTTGATTTATATTCGAGGAGTAGATAAAAGCTATGAAGTGCACGAAGAACTTCTTAATATGTATAATATTCATGGCACAACTACTGGTACAGATATTTTTAAAGGAGTTGAAATGGCCATTAATCAAAAGAACCTTCGATGGAAAAACTTGAAATGTATTACAACTGATGGTGGCAAAAACATGAGTGGGAAAGATAAAGAGTGGCGCTCTTGTGTCAAAGGCTGTAGAAAATGACGGTGGTTCAAAACCATTAGTCTTACATTGTATCATTCATCAACAGTCTTTGTGCGAAAATGTTTGGATATGTCTGACGTTCTGAAACCAGTCATACCAACTGTTAATTTTATCACATCTTTTGGGCTGAATCACCGACAATTCCGACAATTTATTGAAGAGATTGGAGAAACTGACTACCTTATCATACTGCCGTACGCTGGCTTAGTTGTGGGAAAGTCCTTCAGCGCTTTTTGAACTTCGAGCAGTGATCGAAATTTTTTGAATGAAAAGCATCGCCCTCTTACTGAATTACAAAACAACGCATGGCTGTGGAAGTTAGCATTCTATGTTGATTTGACAAAACATGTGAACGAACTGAATTTGGGATTGCAAGGAGAAAACCAGCATCTTCCTGATTTATACACTAATATCAAATCATTCCGGAAGAAATTGAGACTGTTTCAATCACAACTATGAAGTAAATGTTTTTCACATTTTAAAACATGTGAAATATTCAGCCACACTACTGAGACTGAGTTTCCTATCGATTTTGCAATCGAAACTTTGAGTGCTTTGAAGATAAATTTTGATACTCGTTTCTCGGACTTTGATGCCATTCGAATCAAATTAAGATTTTTCAGAATCCTTTTGATACTGACATTGAAACCCTAGCCCCGGAACTTCAAATGGAAATGATTGATCTACAATGCAGTGATATAATTAGGAACAAATATCAAAACTCATCTTTGTTGGAATTTTATAAGAGTCTTCCACTGACACAATTTGATAATTTGCATAAATTTGCTCGTGGTCTGTTTTCTGTTTTTGGTACTACTTATTTGTGTGAGAAAACCTTCTCCAAAATGAAGTACACAAAAAATGTTTACAGATCGAAATTAACTGATGAGCATCTTAAATCTCTTTTAATAATTGGTACAAGTAAAATTAGTCCACAACTACAAACTATTGTCAGTGGAAAATCTCAATTACATAAATCTCATTAGTATTTCATATGTCATTATGTTTGTTATAAGTTATGTGATTATTTAAAATGTATAAAATGTTAGTTGGATTCATTTCAATAATTTGTTAGTTATTATATACTGAAGTTAAATTTTCTGCATATTATACATGTCTTTACTCATTACAATTCTGTGTTTCTTTATCAACTTATCACAAAAACAATAACAATAAGCCTACAAGAATGTTATGAGTTAGCGGAGTTAGCCCATGACATATCAATGTAGATGTCATATTAATAATTATTAAACATAATTAGAATACTTCAGTAAACTAAATTTAATTTGCTATAAAAATTATTTGTTCTCTAAAAGGAGTTTTCAAGTATGCTAGCTCTCCGCGGGCCGGACAAAATCTGTCCGCGGGCCGGATGTGGCCCTCGGGCCGTAGTTTGGAGACCCCTGGAATAGACTAATGTTTTTGGCAAATGACCAGACACTTTAAAGTAACAAATGTATGAAATCTTTTTTTTTAGGTTACCGAATCAAGAAAGAAACTTTCGAGCCTGTCTGAAAACAAGGACCACAGATAAGCCCGGTAGACCAGCGACTAGAGTGTATTTGGAGGGTCCTCGATCTTTAATTCCTCTGTATGTTGGCGATAGTGAAACTAAACCAATAAGGTATGCACCACATTATTGGCCAATTCCTGCTATACTAGGGGTGTTTTGTTGCAATTTCAATGTCAATAAAAAATATTTTTTACAATTTTCACAATTATTTTATTATTCATTTCTTTTTTAGATGTTTTAACAGTAAAAATGGTCAAGTCGCCATTTATATTGAAGCAACTGATGAGCGATCTTTTGACAGACAATTGACAGAAGTAGAATATGATTTGCAACAACTGCCTAAAAATTATTACGGATTCGATCCTACAGAAGGTAAGCTTTTACGTGGTTTCTATTCTAATATAAGCTGCAAAATTGCCGCCTAGTTGCTATGTAGTCGCCGCGTTAATAGCAATCATTCAGTCATCTAATTATTTTTTTTATTATTTTGCAGAATGCAGGCCGTGTTCGAAGGAAGAACTAGCTCATATATTTTGTACAAGCGATTTGGGTACGTATATTTGACAACGCTAAATAATATGTATGTTTAATCGCAACCATTTTTAAGATATTGACGTTTAAACGTTAACATGAGCAACGTCACTGCCTCAAAAACTGTTGGGTGTCGATTAATAAATACGAGTATTAATTTTTTGACTTACCTATTTTTTTATTTTTTTTCTAGTAACAAGAGGCACAATCCACTCCGTAGAAAACAACCACAACCTGGGACTCTCCCAGATGACGGTCAAAGTTACGAAACTCATCAGACACACTTCGGCGGAAGAATTTATACAGGAGATTGACAACAATGACATTGTACCTTCGCCTTCCAAGCAAAAATTCGTTACCGTAAACATTCCCCAGCATTGCGGGGTCAACCATGGGTTAGGGGAGTTTGTATTTATGGCCAGGAGAAAACTGGGGGACCTGACGTTGCTCTGTGCTCCTCGGTTGGAGACTTGGGCGCTTCTATCGAATAAATTGAATAAAGAAGGAAGATCGCATTGTGTTTTGAGAAGTTAGCAAAAGCAGATAAGTTTGTTGGAAGGGAGAGATAAGTGTCTAATGCTGTTGATTTTTGGAATTACATAAACCAAAGCCGTACAAAAATACAGACCCTTTTAAAGTTTTTTCGTTTTGGATATTTGCCAATAGAGGTGAGAGTCGTGATGACACTGGTAACCACGCACTGACCACATATGTTCTTAGAACAGATCGAATCGAACCGTTGTTGTTGCCACATATAGTTTTTCCGAAGGAAAATAATGGCGACAAAATTAATTTGCCAACCTATTCCATTTTGGTTATTTTAATAATACAAAATTTAAACTATAAAATTATTTTTTAATTAAAAAAATGGTTTTTCTTTACATTTTTAATATGCAAAAAAAGAACAAAACTTAATCCGTTTACTGTAAACTACTTTAAATCAAAAAGTAGAAATTTATTTTTACCATAATAAATACTCTTGTTTATACCTACACAGTTTGCATTGTGATTTTTAAATATTAAAATCGTAGATGTATACTGCACAGTGGATCAAGCCGTTAAAAAACTTTTCGAAGAATGTCTGAATTTAGATCATGCTTCTTAGAATTTCACCATAACAAACGTAAATTAGTTTTTTAAGTAAGTTTAAACATATGATCAAGAATAACTCTGTTTCTGGAACATAATTATCTACTGTTTAGCAATTTTTGGCCCAGAGGTTTTCACTAAAAAAAAAAAGAGTAAAATATTTTAAATAAATAAATTATTGAGTTTTAAGGTTCTAAAAGGTACCTAGTTCTCTAGAATCATAATTCAAGCTATATTCCCTTAAACACTTTAAAAAAAAAGTTGTTACCTGTTTTTTTTAACATTTATTTTTTTAAGATAGTTTCGTCTCAGACACAACTTATATTTGACGTCTCATCGTGAGATGGCTGTGCTTAGCGTCAGTTGTAGCACGTGTACCCTGTGGTTGACCCACAGATGTCAAAAAAATGACGAAAATACTTAATATGAATTATAAATGGTACACTCATGCGATGTCAGCCACAATAGTATATTAAAGTATAAGTGGAAATTAAGGTTTCTAAAACTCGCGCAGTTTTTCGAGCACGAAGGCGTAGCCGGAGTTCTCAAAATATAGCAAGTGTTTTAAAGACCACTTATCCACGAATACTTTTCGCTATTTTTTTAGCTTTTTGATACATTTTGTTATAGTATTTATTTTGTTTGACGTTATAAAGTACTTGTGTCAGATCAATCTTTTTTTCCTTTAAAATGCCTGACAGGTGCCAAAATTCGAGGTTAAAGGTTGGCAATGTCATCTTAGACTTCACATTTCTCGTGTTGTTGATTGATGTACCATGGGAACCTTAAAAACACGCGCGTGTTTGAAAGTTGGATTTAAACACACTCAGGCGTACTTTAATTAAGCATAATAGGGTACCAATAAAAAAAGGGAATTTTCCTTTTCGATTTTGGCAAACCTAAGAAATCTAGGCTGGCAGGAGTGCACAAATACACAAAATATCACCCAAGACAGCCAAAAACTATTATTTCTGCAAAAATATAAACCGGTAACAAGATAAAACACATCACTTCGCCATTTACATAACTAAAACGACTAAATCAACTATTTGACAGTTGACGCATGTTTGTAGTGTTGCCACTAGAACTCCTTGTTATTTCCAAAAATACCTATGGTATGGGAGTCAGTATTTTAGTTCTTTATAGAGACCTGTGGGTTGACCACACTTCTTTAACTCTTTTTTGCTCTTATATATCGTAGTAGCCGAGCTATGGTGCCGATGGTCAATAGAATGAGTTGTGAATAAAACTCCAGGTTTGTATTTTGAGACGTCTTTGGTATAAACCTAAACTCTTACAGTCTAAGATCCGAATTAGGAACGACCTTCATTTATCTGCCAAACGGATAAAAATTATTATTAATGAAATATAGTATGTAAACAAATGTATTGAGAATGGGTTGCCAAAAAAATTATGGTCAAGGCTATGATTAACAAAAAAATTTTTTGATACTCCCTGTATATTGTCAATTTTTATTTTTTCATTCTACATATACGGAAATTTTTGAAATTTAAAATTTAAGAAACAAATTTTAGTGGTATATCAATACTTTTATGTAGAATAGAAAAATAAGAGTTGACATTATACAGGGAGTATAAAAAAAATTCAAAATTTTTTTCATAAAAAATAGTTTTTACTCGACAGGCAGATGGGTAAAGGTGGCCTCTATTATGAATCCTGTACTATAATATACTTTATAAGGTTTAGAATTAAAAATATCATGCTGTTAAATATCTCTCCCAAAAAGTTTTAAAAACATTGTGTGATTTCGTTTAATGTGCATTTAAAGAACTTTTATCTAAAAGTTTATGTTCTGTGATGTTGTTAGAGTATATTGTATAAAAAAATTATAATTTAATTAGATAGGTTGAGATATGCTTTCATAATACTGTAATTTTATTGTTATATTTGCTGGTGCTACTCTGACCACATATTAAAGGGTTTCATAGAAGTTCCAACCAGTAGCGCCTTTAGGATTTTCAAAAAAATTAAAAAGTAAGATTTGATACCGACTTGCTATGAGTCTCAAGGGAAACAGTTTGGAAAAAAAATTATTTTGGAATTTGCGAAAAAAGTTAATTTTTTTGGTAGCCGCTTAGAGTAAAATCATACTTAAATTTGATCAAATTTTATCGTCAAATCCCAAATTTCACAAGAAGATCTATGTTTTTTCTAAAAACCATAGCCAGTTGAAATTTTTTCACTCCACAATTATCTTATACTTATATTTCAGAAGCCTATAATTTCAAGAGAAATGCAGAAATTTTCTCAAAAAAATATAAACAAAGAAGTTGCTTTCGAAAGTCCGATTTACCCTGGGAATGCTACCAAAAAAATCAACTTTTTTCGCAAATTCCTAAAATTTTGATATATATATATATTTATTATATATATATATATATATTATAGTATATATATATATATATATATATATATATATATATATATATATATATATATATATATATATATATATATATATATATATATATATATATATATATATATATATATACTATATATATATATATATATATATATATATATATATATATATATATATAATATACCTGCTAAAGTTATCACGCACCAACCACTCAGCACAAAATGAGTTTGCGTACGACCGGTCTGAGTGTCTATGGAAACCTTTAAAATCATATCTTCTGTTAAAAAGCTATTTCGTCTGAAATATCTACTCCCACAATTGGTTCTCTCTGTACTTATATAAATTTTGTGATAGTAGCTTAAAGATTTGTGGCCATTTTGTTTATAATTTAGAAGAAAAACTACAACGAAATTTGATTTAATATACAGGCTGTGCTTTCTCTATTTTTTTTAGTAAACTAGCCATTTTAAGGTAAACAGTTAATAATGAAAAAAAACATATACACGACACACGTAAAATTTTGTATATTCTTAAAACAACACGCTTATTTTTAAGTGTTTTAAGATCTTATGAAAAAATAGAGTTGGGACACCCTGTAGGCATATATCATATAAGTAAGTGTATATAATAGATGTACAACCTTCCTCTCCACCCTGTATAACTAATCTAGGGTTAACTTTAACATTTAACTATTGAATTCTACGTGCCAATTTATATTTCATTGGTTTTATCCTATTTTTTTTTAATGTATATGTTTTATTTTTTATCCTGTAGAATATGCAGTAGTAGTAGTGCCCACATACGTTCAGATCGAACCTATGGTGGGCTTAAGGCTCTATGGTGACCTTAGGAATCTTAATAAACCCACGAATAACAAAAAAGTCGTATAAATTAATAACGCTCTGTATTTAAAAACTTTATAGATCTCAAATGTATATTCAACATAATTATTCTTGTATATTTTTATAAACAATGTAAAAAATAAATTATACGTGTAATATTTAGGGCTGTCCCGCACGCGTGCAATTTATTAAACAAAAAATAGCTTAAGTACAGTCGTGCCTAAACTTTTTTACCACTACTGTACAGGGTTATTCAATGAGGACTGCACAGGGCATATTTGTAAATTTCCACATATGGACAATATAATATATATATATATATATATATATATATATATATAATATATATATATATATATATATATATATATATATATATATATATATATATATATATATATATATATATATATATATATATATATATATATATATATATATATAATAATAAGGGTGATTCTAAGTTGCTTTTTTTATTATACAACTTATTAAAATAAACAACTCTTTCAATTAACTTTTTTTAAAAAAACCCAAAAATAACAAAGCTACATAAACCTATTTAAAAATGTGTCTAGTGCGGGACTGGGCAGAAAAAGAGTTCATTTCTTATTTACGTTTATTTTTTGCCTTCTTAATCACGCATTAAAAATTAGTCGCTTTGCTTTTACTAGACGAGGTGAGAGTTTATTTTAAATTATTGTTAAATCGCGAAAATGGCACATTACGAAAACGATAAATTCGGTAATATGTTGCTAATTTTTTATAGAGTTTCGTCAATCTACAGCCGCTGCTTCGAGATTGTACGCGTGACGATTGCCGGTGCGGGCTCATCCAACAACAAGTTTTCGGTTGATTGCAAGTCAGGTCGGTTTAAGTAAAAAAAGTGTGAACAATTTGCGGTAAAATCAGTTGTATTTCGTTTTCGTTCAACGTGTCCAAGCCCTACTGCCAGAAGACTTTCCCCCGTCGAGTTCAGTTTTGTGTTCACCCGAAATTAAATTAAAAATTTCCGACAGGACCGTATTTGACACACTAAATGAATGTAAGTTTCTTATTTTTCAGTATTTTGAAAAAAGTTATTTGAAAAATTTGTTTATTTTAATGAGTTCTATACACAGTTAAAAAAAAGCGTCAACTTAGGAATCACCCTGTATATATAAAATAGCCTTCTTGTGTATTTTTCCCGCAGAATCCTGAACAACACTTAAGAAAATGATTTAAACTAAAACAAAAGATATACAACATAAAATTAACATATTTTTAATTCTGTTGTTACTAAAAATAAATAATTCAAAACCCTTTTTATAAAAAGTATGGAAAAAAAGAGTCGCTTTAAAGACGAATCATAAAAAAGGTGTCCCATTAGAAAACTGATAATTTTTTGTCGTATTTTTTTGTTCTATTTTAAATTATTTTTTTAATTATTCTTCAGGATTCTACGGATAAAAATACATAAGTTGACTATTTTACATTTTGTTTTTAATACGAGGAATGCCAAAAATATGGGCTTCTTCAGTCCTCATAAGATGATCCCCGATATCTTGGTGGTTTTTTTCCGAAAGAGGCTGTATGACAAGGGCTTATTTTAAAGTGGTATATATAGTTATGCTGTGATAAAACACAAATTAAATGTGTGTGTGCCTTAAAATGGTATTTGTATTTATAGAAATAATTATATAAAATATTGTGCTATACATATAGATAAGAAAGTGTATTTTGTAAATAAAATTTAGCAGTAGGAAAAGCTATATTGTATGAAAAGAAAATTTTATAAATATTAAATGTGAATGATTGTTGCATAGTTCAAGTGTTTTATTTATGTTCTAATTTCAGTGGCATCTTCTATTTTTTGAGTCGTAGGGGGCGCAAAACAGCGGTATTCAAAAGCGTTTTGGGTAAACTTTTTTAAATTTTCTAGGTAAAAGACTCTAAAATGATATATTAGGTTTTGTGTTGCTAAAATAAACCAAGTAGCACAAGTGTTTTGTATTTTACATTTCTTTCCTGCAAGAAAAAAAAATAAAACTAAATTTTTGCAAGTATAAAATTTGTTTAATATAAACAATTTCAACAATAATTAAATTAAACAAAATACTTCTGAATAAATTTAGTCTTATAGATAAAAAACAACAATATCACACATTAAAGGTATTGGAATATTCATAATTTTTGAGTTTTTATATCAAAATTTTTCAGTGTATATTTAGTCCTTCAGATTAAGATTTAATTTCGACGTTTTGCATACGATTTCACTCTAAATCCTTTCGATGTGTCTTTAAAAAAAAACGATATTTTACAATATAAAAAAATTTTAATTAAATACATTATTTATGTAAATATCGCATGGAATCGCAAGTTAAACGTCAGATATGAATAAAACACTATCTGAGCTCCGAAACCCATTGGTTTATATTTCTTCCTTATAGTATACTTTAAAAAATGGCACGTCAATTATCTAAACATACATTAATTTATCCAAATATATTTCTTATTTGTTACAATATGGAGGAATATGCGATATATCTATGTTCTTGATCATTCCACATCTCTTTTATCTTGCCATACGTGACAACCTTAGGGGTGGAAGGGGAATCAAATTCTAAATCAAAAATTTTAAATGATTATTTAAAATGCAATTACATAGCCAGACAGTCTAATACAAAATGC
This sequence comes from Listronotus oregonensis, assembly GCA_019359885.1. Taxonomy (NCBI): domain Eukaryota; kingdom Metazoa; phylum Arthropoda; class Insecta; order Coleoptera; family Curculionidae; genus Listronotus; species Listronotus oregonensis. The sequence continues at coordinate 72,895 of JAHBCN010001654.1, read as the reverse complement.
TCCTGGGTTAAACAATTTGCATTACCAGATTCGTAGCATGTAACATCAAGATTAGGAAGACACAAAAGATTGTAGAGTATGGAAATATAAAGATTTTTTTTTGTAGAAAAATGACAGTTGGGAATAACTTTATTTTTTTTAAGTTAAGAAAATATTTTCTGTTATAATAGTTATGTGAAATAGATAAAAATCATACGTTCAGGTATGTTACCTAGAAACAGCTTAAATGTATTTTTATTGTTATTTGACAAAAAAAGCTCGACTCGTAATGAAAAAGAGCTTTCTAGGGCGTAAAACAGTAAAAATGCAAAATCGTTCTTTCTTAAAATCCACAGAATTTTCTAGCTATTTCACATGCACAAAAGATATTTTGTGGACTATTTCCCAAATAAGATGTTACCAAAAAAGAACTCAATTTTTATTTTAAACAATACAAAGTGCTCCTAATAAAAACGACATATATAATTATAATTTAGATTTGAAATGCTGCTTGTACTTCTTGATTTGTAATAGCAATTCTGTTCTGGAGGACGAAATGTGCCGAAAAAAGTGCAATTTTTAATTTTTTAAGGAATTTGATGATTAATTCTTAACGTTTTTACCTTTTATTTTTTAACGATTTTTTCGTGATAATTTTTTTAAACTGGTAGATGCATTCCCAATTATTTTAGTTATTTGTTCTCGTCGACTCGACTTTCTGCTAACGCTGACACTGCGCAGGCTCACGAGAATGGTTTTACATTTTTACATTCTTTTGAATTTATACCTGTACTTGTTGCTGCCTGCTAGTCAACGTCACATGGTATTTCTACCAACAGGAATATTGTTGTACTACTTTTTTATTAAAATATAAAGTCAATAATTTTGGTGTAAAACGAAATTCGCATGCATTAAATGAACTGTCGTTTTTTTCTACATATAACATAGCCATATGCCATATGCGACATAAAAGTGGTATAATTATCTTCCGTATTCTATAAACCTGAACATTGTTTTCTTTCCGGTGAGCGGATATTTTCTGCTCATGCAGTTTTACTACTAAAAAGGTCCATTTAATCTATTAAAAATTGGACAATAATTCTGAAGCCTTGTCACCACTCCATACATACTTATATGGGAATATAGTAAATACCTTTTCTCTAAAGCCACCCGATCTTTATCGTGTCTATCCACTTTTTTTAAATTCTTCACAGAAAACTGCTCATTTTTCCGGTACAACTTGCACTTCTTTTTTGGCATTCTGTGTCTCCCTTGCTTCTTTATATGCTATATTCTATTATCTCCATAAAATATTTCTTTAAGAACATCTTAGCTGTTGTGTTCCAGATAGTTTTAACTGTGTCTTCTTTGTTTGTAGACCTCTTTATCCATTTTCAGCAATTGTCTCGAAAGTTGCCTCCTCTCCGATTTGGTTATTATTATTATTATTTTTACACTAAAGTGGCACACAATATTTTAAAACACCTTTTAAAACCTTGTATGCTTATTTATTTTACACCTTTTTTCCATTAAATTGCGAACTTTCAAGTTTAAGGTTGCGGCCACATTGCGGCGTGTAAAAGTGGAGGTTTGCAATTAAACGGAAAAAAGGTGTAAAATAAATAAAAAAACAAGTTTTTAAAAGGTGTTTGTGAAATATTGTGTGCCAATTTAGTGAAAAAATCAAGAATTCTGTGCAAAAAGAAGGAGGAATAGTGTAAATAAGGTTAGTTTGATTTTCAACTTTGATGATGAATATCTCGAAAACGAAACGTTGCCAAAAAAATATTTTTTAGATTCGTAATCAGCGCCCCAAAAAACCCCGTATACTAAATTTGGTCAAAATCGGAGAGGAGGCAACTTTCGAGACAATTACCCATTTTTCCTACATTATACCCCCAATCTCTTAAAATGTTTGCTACGTATGTGATTCCTGCATCAAAGTAGTAGATTTTGTTTAACAAAATGCGGCAAACAATCTTTAAATTTACAAGTTTGATTTTTTCGTGTTACTTGATATAGTTTTCGCAATATTTCCAGATATGTGTCGTAAAGAAAAGTTTCCAAAACGTATTATGACAAGATTGACAGTTCCTTTCAGACAAAAAGTAATCAAGAAAGGTGTCTCCGGGTGACAAACACTGAAGCCACCAAAAAATGCGATTTTCATTTCAATTATGCAAAAGCGCGATTTTTACGCCAGAGAACTTATTTTTACTAAAAATCAATGATATGAGAAAAATAGTCATTTTAATTATATTAGAAAAATAATAAAGATGTCATTTTTCAACAAAGTGACACATTCTTTTAATCTTACGGTCTAATGTGAAGTCATCGATTACTTAATCTCTATTAGGACGTTTTCATTAACCAAGCTTTCTTTATATCTCTCTTTTATCTTATGTACATACATACACATAAAAACACACACAAACATACAAATACTATCACTTCTGAACTGTCCTGACTAGAAATATCCGAAACGCTGGGTGTAGAGTCGGCAGCAGTGACTACCTTTTTTGCACGCCATTCCACCCAAACAAAAGTAAACGTTCCCAAGATGGCGAATACGATTAGGATTCCTAGTTGGCCGTAGAGAACTAGAGAGGAGGCGTAGACAAAACTCAGGGCAGCTGCTACAGACTGAAATCAAGAAATATCGGGTAAAAATTCATTTGAGCAAGAGAAATATTTGCATAATCTACCTGTAGATAAATACATACCTGGGTAAATTTGAAGATAGCAAATGCCGATGCACTATCGTTGGCATACACTCCTCCTAGAATGGAGTAGATTTGAGTATTGTAACAAGCATCTCCTAAACCGAGCAAAAAAGAGCAGAATATCGCCAAAGGGGCATTGCTGGTGATGAAAGCGGACTCGGACGTATCTTCAAACGGAGAACTATTCGGTAAATTCAAGAAGATCAGGAAGAAACTCACAATGTGCAGGATGAAGCCTCCGATTACTATTGGGTCTCTGCCCCATTTGATGGTCCTGGAGCCCAGGATGCCAAAAGCCGCACCTCCTGAAAAAGATAAACAAAAATTGTTTATTTTTTGATTTCTTATTGTATTTCCCATTTAATTTAAGGCAATAAGTATCTGAAGCTTACCTAATACTTCCCCAATGCCTATGAAAACACCAGACAGTCCCACGAGTTCTTTTCTGTTGGGCAAATTTTCAGTAAAACCAATGCAGGAACCATAGACTCCGCTCCAAAACCCTAGCTCCAATCCTGTAAAATGGTTTACAAATACATAAAAGCACAAATATAGTGAAAACCGCTTAAAGCGACTTTGCTTACAACGACAATCCGGATATAATGATGAATTTTTGTCAACCTATTTAAATCCATACATAAATTAATGTAAATACAACCCGATATAACGACATTGTTTTAACGACCAATCCGGCTATAGCGACAAAATTATTTTGTTAATTCATTTTTCGCTTCGGTTAATACAACGAATATTGACGGTCCCGGTCTAAAAATTTACAAGAGATAGGGCATCCCCGGACGATGTTTAGGAATGCAAGTTATAGTAATAGTTACCGCATATAACGACGTAATTTTTACGGTGTCTTCGATGTCATTATCACCGGATTTAACTGTACTTGGTCGTTTAATAAGATTGGTCGCTTTGGACTCTAAGTACTGGGCTACTGGGTTTACAGTTCTCCTTGTAATCGGAGAGATAGAGCCGAGATTTCGCCGTCATCAGTGATATGGCATTCTTCACTATAATGTGTTCTATAAGGGGTGAAAACTTGGGGAAAGGCCGTTATCAGTGATATGTCAGTTTTTTAACCATTGAACCCCTAAGGAGTTTAGATTCTAAGGGGCGGACAGGTAGGTGGATACATAAGCCCGTACAAAGTATGAAGAAAGCGCTCCAGGTAAGTGGCATTTGACCCATTTTAGGAGCTTATATATCCACCTAACTGTCTGTCCCTTTGGATTTAAACTTGTTAGAGGTTTATTAATAAGTTGTTAAAAGGCGGATATATCACTGAAAACGGCCTTTCCAATATTATCATCCCTTATAGCTACTCTGTAACTATTGCCATTAAATGACCACATGTCAATGGAAGTCATATCACCACTGATGGCCAAATCTTGGCTCTATTCTAGGACTATTAGCCTCTTGTTTTCATTCATGATCATGGTGGTAGATCCAAGTCTCATTCATAGTGATGAAACCATGCACAAAATCATATTTATCCTTTCTAAAACGTTCCAAATCTTATTAAGAAAGTCGCAATGGAATGTATTTTAGTTCTGTTATTACCTAGTGTGGCACCCATTGTGCAAACACCTTTCTGAAGTCAAAACTTCAGCCGAAAATGGTTTACACTACTAAGGTTTCTACTAAATCTCTCCTGGTTAATCGACGATCTCTCAAAACCGTATTCTGTAGTTTGCTACAATTTTTGGCACGGGTGTCTTTTGGACGTTCTTCACGTGGGTTGTCTTTAAGACTTAATCGAGCACGTTTGAATTCAGCAACTTGTCTAGAAGTGCTTTTATTGAAGTGAAGAGTTCTTATTTACTTTTAACAATCGTTCATAAACTTGTGCTGGTGCTACACGTTCCAAAAATAAAAATTTTATTAGTGCGCGATATATATTTTTCCCTTGTAAAAAATTACTGTGACAGGTCAACTTTGAACAACTGTAAATATACGAATGAATTAACAGTTCGAGATGAAACTTTAAAGGTCAACATAAAAAAGTACTACCGTTTTTTAAAAATTTAATGACAAACCCAAAAGCGCCATCTCTTATTAAACGACAAAGACTTTCCAAGTAGCAGTTATACCCAAGAGTAATATTTATTATTACATCGGGAACTCTGTTACAGGCAAACTTTAATGAGAAAACCTTCTTGATAAAATGGTGACCCTAATTACTTCAGGATAGTTTAATGGATTACATTGTTGCAAATTTAACAAAAACTTTCCCGAAATGTCAGTTGAGTTATTGTACATCCAGTTTAGTTGCAAATATTAAAATTGGTTTTCGACTATGTAGAGCAGATGAGTAAAAAAATAAAGCGATAATTTAATTCGTATGAACAAACATACCTGTATAAAGAAAGGTAACGCTCAACATCAACATATCTCTTGTCACGAACAATTTAATTGCACCAAAGAAGGCTTCCACAGGGCCCGTAGGTGTTTGAATTTCATCATCGGTATTTTCTGAAGGATCCCGTTGCTTTTCAGGAGGTCTCGGAAAGAATACCATAACAACAATACCACTGAGCGCAACAGCTGACAAAGTCCAAACCACAATTTGTCTAGTTGGCGCCGTGTCTTTCTTAAAAAAAAAACAAAAAGGTTTAAGAACAACTTTTAAAAAAAAAAACCATGAGTAAATCGGAGTAAAATCATTAATATACAGGGTATTTTTTAATAACATGCTTCTTGGATCCAGGTTTAGAAAAAACTTCATATAAACATATGCGCTACAGGTCTTAACTTAACTACTATAATTTCAAGTTTTTTTTTAAATAACTCTGGTATGACCGTAGATATT